>PVMI01085776.1:0-12897 GCA_008528875.1 Aulacorthum solani
ATATAACATTATACATGTATACATTATAAATGTATACATACATCATTATAGATTTAGGAGATTATTATTTATCTATTTCTTTGGTACTAACCTACTTATTGACAAATTAAATTATTTAAAATTGTAATAAATATAATTTTCTTTTAATTTTTTTACAAAGTTACCTAAGTAGGTATGTAATTATATAAGTAGCTGTAAGTACATGATTTAGCACATACTGTCCAACCACTTATGAATTCTTATACATATTGTATAGTATATGTACCTAACAGTATCAGCTGATCCACTCTCTCCACCAACAGTTGAAAATCTTACGGCAACAGGAGTTTGTTTTCCTACGCTTGAAAATACATCAGCCTTACAGTATTTTGAAATGTCGTGTGTTACTTCAAAGTAACCAAATGCACCTAAAATACATTTTATTTTTTGAAAATGAAAATAATAATAATATATTATTAAAGGTAATTTTAACCTCCTCCTTTTGCATGAACAACTCGTTCTGGAATACGTTCGCGGTCAAAATGCGAAATTTCATCTATAAGAGTATGATCTAATAACAATAGTGGCCCATTTACTCCTGCTTGAATTGAATTAGTATGATCATCAATTGGCGCACCATTCCCAGTCCTGATAACTCCAGCATTCTGAAACATTATAAAACCAATCACCATATTAGTTATTATTAATTAATGAGTAAAAATTAATTTTTACAATAAAACTGAAAAAAACAAAATAGTTGGTAAACTTTTAAATTGCAAATAATATATTTACAGATATCACTGATCAAATTATTTTTCTGCGATTTTCAAAAATTATACTCTATTCGTTATTCATACCACCCAAACATTTTACAATCGTAAGGGCAGGAGTGTAACACTCCATTAAATTATTCGATAATTTTATTGACATAAAACAAAAATAAAGCACGAACATAAACTTAAATATCATAAAATAAAGATTAAAGAGATCAAATCTTGAGTTTCTATAAAATAAAAACCCGAGTAACTCTTGCTCTGCTGTGCCTGTATAGAAAGTTTAGATCCTTATTCTATGGTAACTGGTACGTACATTGTCATTGAATAGGTGAGGCGCCGTAATGGATGTTTTAAATATAAATTGAATGATAAATCATTGATATTTGAAAGTAGGTACACAGGATAGATGAAATTTCATCTATTCTGTGGTAGGTAATAGGTATATCGTTTACGAAAAACAATACTCAATGAGACGATGCGCGAAGTGTACCACATGATGCGAGTACAAAGCGACGTCCTCATTGGCTTTACTCTTTGTGATTTCAATCATGGGATTGATTTAGAATTTGAATAGATCCTAAAGTAACTATGAAATTGATTTGAATTCAATAATTTATTATTACTTTAAAATGTATTATATTATATTTATATTTATGCATCTGAGATTAAGTATCCCATGAATTTATACATCCACGCTAACAATATAACATGTAAGGCAAAGAATTATTGTAATCAATTATTTCGAAATGTATACCTATCATCGTATAGAAAATAGATTATACAATATGTATTGCATATTGTATTTTGTAATAATTTTTACTTAAGTTAGAAGTTAGAACTAGGTAATTTATGTTTATTTTAACTAAATTGCATAATCATTATGTTTAGTAAAACTTAAAGAACAATATACAGGGTGATTCAGACATGACATTCAGTATTCACCCAAAATATACAGCATGATGGTGCAGCTCATTGAGTATTATTCTATTTTGTAGCTTGAACTGCCGTGTGCTCAGATTATACTTCAATGCATTATAGATCCGTGTCCAGTGATAATAAAGTTCAAAGATATGGGGGCTAAGATGATTTGGAAATTACAACTAGTTATTAATCCTTTAGAATTTTATAATTTGTAAACATTTCCCGAGTATAATAAATAGGTAAGCACTAGATTCAATATTACACATATTTTATATTTTTGTTAAATCATTTTTAAAGACTATAATCCTTAGTAGTAAATACATTTTGATAACTAAATAATTTGAATTTTGTTTAAGATCAACATTTTCAAAATATAATCTGCTATTTAATTTTAAATAGAATTGTTAGTCCTCAATGTATTGAGAATTATATATATGTATTAGCGCCCGGTGCCAATGCGATTTTGTACACAAAAATACGCGAATCAAAATAGTGAATCACCCTGTATATTATATAATATCTAATTATTAATTTGTTCATAAACAAAATTGAAATGGAATAGCATGTATGAATGAGTAAGAACAAGTAAATTATTATGACTATGAATTATAAGTAATGACATTGTTGACGATTCCTTACGATTTTTTTTGTTAATATTTAATAGGTAATAATTATAACTAATTATTAGTCTATGAATTATAGCAGTTAATGTATAATTTGATTAGGAACCTAAATACCTATTACAATACAATGTATTGCACTATTACAGTATTACCATTTACCACAAATTCTATTGTAATCTGTGCTATTAGGTACTAGGCACTATCCTAAGAAAAGACATCGTACCCTCGTGTGTTGACGTGTTGTTTCCATCATCCTAACGCATAATATACCAACAGTTGTTGAGTTGTTAGCTTGAATATTAGAGTAATTGATCCATCAAATTAAAAATTTTTTTTGTGCATTATTATTTATTTGTGTTCTATCATTGGTTTTTAACGATATTCTAATTTTTAAATGAATTATGAAAATTTTAATTTTTGAAATATTAATACTTTACATTCTCATAATATCATAACTCAGTTTAAATTAAAATGCTATAGTAAAAATCCAATGAGACATTACATAGATAATCTTTTCTTTAACTTTTATAATATAGATGAATTACAATAAACATTAAACAGTAACCGTAACGACATAGAATTGGAACTGCTGAATGTACATTTTGGTTATGTGTATAAACTAGGGTGACCTACGTCCCGTTTAAAACGGGATTGTCCATTTTTTGATCATCATGTNNGTTGTCCCGAAAAACTTCGAACGGGCGCTTTTTGTTCCGTTTTAATCCCCGTTATTTTAAATATAATTGAATTATAATTTATGAATTTTTGTAAAAGAGTAAAATAAATTTATAATACGATTATAAAACAGTGTAAATTTAAAACTTAAAACCAAAGTTGTAAATAACAGACTAAAATTTCCATGGAACGAACATCGAGTGCCGATGCCGACGAGCAATACAATAAATATATAGTAATAAGATAAGCATGATACACGTTGTACAGAATATGCATTATGAACTAAAATATATAATACTATTTAAAATCGATGATATATTTAGATATTATTATATTGATTTGTCAAAAAGTCAAACAAAAAAATATTATGTCGAATACTAACGTACGAATAGTTAATAGTTGTATGTTCCAAGTTTCTACGATTAATTCATTCGAATAACAACAAAACAACAAAAATCGTTAAGAGGAGAAATCATTATTATTTAAGTTTTAAGCTTTCTAAAAACATTAAGTAGCTAATTTTGAAACAATATATTTAATACAATTAAAAAAATTATTTTATGTATTAATATTGTTAATGTAATTTAAACAACCTTAATGTCAAAATTTGAACTTCGATCACTCTTAAAGTCTTAAATATGAAGAGGACGGCACACCATCACGCGTGTGTTGTCTCCGTCTTACAAACGCGTAACAAAGCAAATTTAAGTTAAACAGATCACGTTCAAATCGTCCAGGTCCAATTCCGTTTGCTTAAAAATTAGAGTGGATCGATCTATTATGAAACTTGACGGTAAGAACATTATCTATGTTTCCATGAAGGTTTTTTACGATATTTTAATTTTTAAGTGAATTATGAACATTTTTAATTTACACTATTACACTATATTTTATAAGTATAACCATTAACTTGTCAAATAATAAAACTATCGTAACACAGATAATGTTCTTACTATCAAGTTTCATAATAGTTCGATTTTCTCTAATTTTCAAACAAACGGAATTGGACCTGGACGATTTTAACGTGATTTGCTTAACTTAAATTTGCTTTGTTACGCGTTTGTAAGACGGAGACATAACATGGGGGTTGGCACTTCTGAACTGTTTGTCGTAGGCAAAAAGATCAAACAAAAATCAATTAGGTACAATCATAGAACAATATAGTATAATGAAGTATTGTAGTAATATTTAGAGTTATTATTACATTGAGTGAAACAATTTAAAATGTATACTTATCATCAATTATAATTTATACATTTATAATACATATAATATTATAAATTAACACGCAATTAACTTAATAGGTAATCTATAAATAATTTGCAATTAACCGTCAACAACTCTTATTATTCCATTATTACATATTTTATATTTATATTCAAATAAGCACATCTATACTATATATAGTAATACCCAACTAATAAGAATTTAGAATAACTTATAACTGATATTACCACATTAGAAAAAAATATAGATATTATAAGTTATTTTAATTATGGCTGAATAAGTACAACTTAAATGGCTATTAAGTTGAATAATAATTGTTGTGTTATAAGTTAAAACTTAATACTTATAAATATGTATACTTAAAAATCTAAGTCATACCAACTATAATAGAAAAATCAAAATTAGATTTAAATTAATTACTGTAAGTTATGTGTATAAGAACACACAATATTTATTTTAATTTATTATTCACTATTCTACAATATTAATTTTATAATTAAATATTCCAAACTATAATGAACATAGGCGGATCCACTGGGTGTGCAGTTTAATGTAAAAAAATGACTTAATAACAATTACTAATATAGAATACATTCACATTAATTGAATTTCTGTTTTTTGTAAGTTAAACTACAAGTGTTCAGTATAAGTCTCTGAAACAATAACTATTATAAATGTATTTTTTACCAATCGTTATATTTTTACACAACCCTAGGTAGATGTTTAGATTTTAAAACACTATAATATCGTACTTGTTAAATTAGATTCAATGTAATTTTCGTCGATAACGAAAACTTTGACTAATAGACAATTATAGTGATGACTAGTAAGTACTTAAGTGGTAAGTATTTTTAGCGCAAAAATATTGCTTTTTCTAAGAAACCGACACCGCGCTGATAACGACGGTCGACGATTAACAAATAATACTTGAATAAGTTATTGATATTTATTTTAACGTGATGTGATTCAAGCAACTCACACACACTAGGTCACATTTTAATATTATCGTTAAGACTTAATTAACTTTGTGTACAACAATCAGTATAATGTATATCGCTAATAGCTAGGTACCAATCTAGTACTTAAAATATTTTAACTTTTTCAAGTTTTACATACCGTCGTATGGAAGAAAATTATGAGCCAAAAAAATGCATTAAATGGGTGAATTTGTTTATAGCCTTACCTATATATTATAAAAAAAAATAATTATAATTAAAGGCCGGGCACGCCCAAATGTAAAATTCTGGGTCCGCTTATGACAATCGGCTATAAGTAAGCTATATTTTTTTAATTTCTATAATACTATATATGTATTTATTTAGGTTACATTATACAATCAATTTGTGTAAATATTCCTATTATAATATTTATTATATTAAGTGCCTATGAGTATAACTACAGTCTACAAAAATTGCAATAATTAAAATGAATTTAAAATAAAATTATAAAATCGTGATCAATACAATACTAAAATTTCAATGGTATTAAAATTTAAAAAAAATTCCTTTTGTATTATTTCTACACAATAATAACACTAGTAGGTTCAAACATTTTGAAAAAATGAAAAAACATCGGGCGTGTGACATATATTGCCCTGACTCCTTGGATCCTAAGGCTATAGGTCAAGTATCTACCTCTAAACTTGATTTACTAGAAATACTTTTACTCCAATGATAATTTAAAAGAATCAAGGTTGATTTCTGACATATTATCACTATTTATTAGTCACATGGAATCAATATTACTCAAAATAAATAACTAGATGAAAATAAATGTGAGTTGATTTATTTTTATCATAATTTTATCATCAAACATAACAAATAATTATTTCATTATGACTAATGTGTAAATCAAGACAAGCAAGTTTTTAATTTTTAGTTTCAATCAGTTGTTTTAAAGATATCTAATATAGGTGTTTCCAAGGTTATTATCAGTTCTATTCAGTATTCATTATCCATTAACATTTAATGTGGGAACTAAAACATACAAAGAGTAATAAACTGAACAAACATAAGAAAGGTCATTAAGTCATTTATTTAGTCTGGTTTTAAAATAGGACAGTGCAAGTAGAAATATTTTAATATTCATATTCTTTAATCATTATTAGTGATAAAATATAAGAAGAGTATAATTGTTGAATTTGAAACAATTCCTCATAATAATATTATATTTAAACCATGAAAACTTTTATGGTCATTCGACTTCACCCATTTGTGAAATTAAAACGATATAACCTAATGTATGTAATTTAAAACCTCAGACTAGGATAGAATGTATCTAGTTATTTAAACAATTACTTGTTGAACGTTTAACATATAAAATAATGGTATGATATTATAATATGTTATTATGTATAACTGTATAAGTGTAACTAATGTTATATATATATAAATTCTATTATTTGTCTTCATGACAACCCTAGCTTCCAAATGATGTAAAATAAAAAATGAAACTTGTTTTATGTTGCAAAAAATAATCTGTATTATAAAAAGTACATCATAAAAAAAGTAAAAAAATAAAAAATAGTAAAATTGGATACACCTACTGCCATACAAATTTAAATTTGATATATTATTTTATTTATTGACAATAGATATTTAAATCATATTTTAAGTAGGTATACCTTAAGGAAATACTTAGGTTTAAGCACCATGAGTGTATATGACCTAAGTGCATTGTTTATTAATAGCATCATACTTCATATGGTTGTTAAAGTTTTATTGCGAAAGTAGTAACTAGTAAGTATTTGTCAAGTATCAAAAGTACCTAGGTACTTATTGTATGCAAATTAAATAATAGTGTAAATATAAAGTAACAGTATGATAAATTATTATTGACGATAAAATGTACTAAGATATTGGCAGATAAGTAAACTTAAAAATTATAAAAATAATTAAAAGCGATCGGTGATGTCATCTTACCTAATGTCCTAGTCATAATTCTTGAGGAAAATAAAAAATAATGAATATATTGAAATATGGTCTATCTTGAAACTTGTTTTTCTTGTACCTACTCCACAAATGTTTTTATATCATTAGAAGCAGGTAGGTAATTACTAATTAAACCCTGATATTTGACATTTTTACTGGTAATTTATGTAAATATAGCTGTAATTAAGTAAACATTTTCAATATAATTTTACTACTTTTGTAACAAAAAAAATGTATTTAAAAATGTTATAAGATACCATATAGACCGATATAGTTCTGCCACAGAATAGAATATTTTAGATTTAATCTATTCTGTGGTTCTGCAAACATATTATATAACATTTTTTAATAGCATTTTAGGTTTGAATAAGGCCAATCTTTTTAGTTACAGAACAATATTATTAAAAGAAGTTATTTTAATTCAATTTGTTGCTTTAATTAGATTATTTTACATACATGTTGAAATTAACATTTCTGAAGATTCTTATAATACAAGGAAAAATAATAAATTCTAAATATAGATAAAATATTGCAACAATTCAAGAATGCAGGTTGCAACATGTTACACAATTATTAATTATAATCATTAAATGACATATTAACATCCTACGATTATTTTCATACCTATTTTGTACAGTCAACTGTCAAGTCTCAATAACTTGAATCTCAAGAGGAATAACAAAACAATTTGATTTATGTTTTTTTCTGGTTATATACACCAAACACAACTTAAAAACACTTCAAGGCGCCAGAAAATTTTTAAATTTTCAAGACTGAGCTGTGTACAATTTCTTAAAAATTGTATTTATCATATTTATTTGAAAAATATTTATAAATTATGACGGGCATAGAACACCTGTATTGATATTAATTGCATATTAAATACAAATGTGTAGATATAAGATAAAAAAAAATATTTTTTTAAGTTATTGGAACTTCAAATATTTAAAAAACAATAAGCAATATTTATTACTAACAATTATTAGAATTAGCAGTTATTTTGAATATATATTTTTATAAATACTAACACTTCCAACAGGTATTCATGATTTACAATTTGTCTTAGTTACTTTACCAAAGTAACCTAATACCTTGCCTAATAGATACTATTAGTTTATTTATTACTGTGAAAAACCTATGTTCATATTATGTATAAGGGAATTATTTATTAATATTGATAATATATAACCCATATAGGCATGCACATGAAAGAAAGTTATAGGTTTTAGTTTCTTGTAAGTATAAGTAGAAATACACGCTTTGGACTAAAAATTAATATCATCACTATTACGATCGAACTTAAATATAGAATTTCAGTTACATCACTATTAGTGGTTGTTTTATACAACTGGTTGTCTAAATCTGTTCATACCTCACCCTCTTGGGTCATAATTTGTACTATTTATTTTTGTAAATTAAACATTAAAAAATCCCCTGAAGAAACAAGATTTGTCCAAATAGCCACAGTCCACGGGGTGTGCTATGGCACACACCTATGCATATGTATTAGTATATGATATATATATATATTACTATGATAGCTCAACATTTATAATACTACACAATATGTATATATATATATTTAATAACATAACATTTTTTTTAATGAATAGAATGTTCTAACTAAATATTGAAAACATCAGATTTTCATTTATATACTGATTCTGGTGAATCACTAAGCATACTACACCCCCAATTTTTCATTTCATAATGAATTTATTCAAAATTTAATTTTTGGAATTTGTAAAGATAGATACTTAAAAACCTTATTTTCAATTACTTAGATTTTGTATTAAACTCAATGAGTGTCCTATCTCCTGTGGTGATATAATATATGTTATTAAAATGAGAATTACTATTTTTTTATTGTAAATTATTTAGATGATTTTTATAAAAAAATTAATGTACAAATTAAAATTCAAAGGGTAGATTCTTAGATATTAAACTATTAAAATACTTTAAACTGACTTTGGTTTAAGGATAATAATCCATGACGACAGACTTAACAAATGTATTCTATGATGATTTGAAAATTAGTAACCTATTACAATTTTATAATCTGCCTTGTATAATAAATAACGTTTTTTAGATTTTAGATATCATAATTATAACATAATATCTATATAATTATTAATTTATATTTTATAATTTATAATTATATATTAAGGTATTTATATAATTTAAAATTAAACATGAATTTTCTTTAGATGAACTTACATAATATGTATTAATTATAAAATTGATTAGTTATTTAAAATGTAGTGAATAAATATTGTTGTGTGAACAGAAATCTTGTGAAGTTGAAAATTGACTAATAAAATATACAATTTTACAAGCAATATGTTGTAAATTAAAATTAACATAATTTGTTAATTTATGTTATTAACTGAAGTGTTAAAAATACAGCCATGATTTTATACCATGATGCACCTACCTATAACATTTCACAAAAATATTCTAAAAAAATAACAAAAAAAGATTTAGAGAACTGTTATTGATACAATAAGATCATTTATAACGTATATATCTTATAGTTTTATTTTAAAACATGTAATTATTATGATAAGTTAATAAGCTGAACGATTTTGTACGTTTTCCATATTGTACCTAATTACAAATTATTATATCTACTAATATTTTATTCTAAGTATTAATAAATAAATTCAGAGATTAATTCCATGATAATTATTTAAAATTAAAAATATAGGAATGATAATGGTGTAGGTACTCACTCATATGTATATATATTGTATAAATGTTACATACTTACTAATGAGCATGATAAATAAAAGACAAATATATTAATATTTTATACTTGTTTCTAGGTGGGTATACTATAGTACAGAGGTGAACAAATTAAATAACTAGAAGTTACTTAATTTAGTTCACTAATAATAAATACCTCGATAAATATACAATCAAATATCAGATGTAGTCATATAATAATTTATTACCTCAACAGATTTTTTAAAATCTTCGAGTTGGTTATCAGCCGGCTCCTTAGTGTCAGACATTATTATTTTATTTTAATTAAATGGATAACTATATTAGCGATGTTTGACTTCTTTTATTAGAAAAGTATAAATTTATTGCTATAAGAGACACACGTCACACTTCTTCAACCATAGACCGCTCACTGGCAACTACCATGTAAAACTGACAAAATTGTACCGGTCTATACTCAACAACACGGTGGCGTACAACTAGCAAACGGCAGTCGGCAAGGCATACCCAATACCCATCTCCATACTTATTCCACTTAATGTATTGTGTATATTCAAATATAGTAAATACTGAATAGGTAATAATCGATGTTACAATGTCACTCCGACGCCGTGTGAATGTTGTTTTGCGTCAGTTGCGTCCACACTACAAAACCGACAATAACAACCCCACACTCCACTCACTGCATATTCAAAAACCAAGTATCAAACTAACAAGACCGTGTATTTCAGTTCCCACTAGCCACTTCGCAGTAGGCTCTATATATAGGCAGTTATAAACTAACTTACTAACGCAGACGCCAGACACACGGCAATGTAGTATTCCACAATCAATAACAATTATTATTACAATAATATTAAACAATCATCAGATACCAAATATCAAAATAATAATATACCATAACAAAACTAATCACTACTACATAATATTATTATCATGATTCTGTGATAGTACCGCTGGGCTCAAGAAGTTCTTTACAATCGTGGCCGGGCGGCATCGTCGTCATAGAATATAGATCAACTTGGCGTTCGTACTTCGTATAAATATGTACAATGTTGAATGTAGCATTAAATACCTATTACTTATTATAGTATACATTTATAATCGTTTCAATTGTCAATAGTTTACTACAGTTCAATGCAGTAAACAACAAAATATATGGTTCAATGTTACATTCGGCACCGGCACGGCGGCAGGAGTGCACGACCTTCGTCCAAAAATCGTTGAATAAAACGATTAAAATTTTTAAATTATAGGTAGCTGTTCTTCTGAGATTCCAAGGTTTTCCTTTTAACAGATAAACGGTTAATTGATGAAGATAAATACCTATTTGTACATAATATAATATAATATTGTTATTATATCTAATCCTAACCGATCACTATTTTATGTAATTATGTAGCCATGTAACCTATAGCCTGCCTATTAGCTATCGTATTTCTAATTTCTATAGACATATGTTCGGTTTAACTAAAATTTATTCACTGCAACCAATTACACTATTATAGTATTCTAAATATTATTGTTGATTGATTGTGGTCGTACCAATTAGTAACTTTTGGTCTTTTTAGATTCTAAATTATTTTTTTTTAATAATAAAGCGAGGAGCCGAATGCCGATGAATCATGAATGTACTTATTGGGTTTACTTTTGATTAAAGACATAATATAAAAACAATATTAAAGACACAGAATTCTATAACTGATATAACTAGGTAGCACAAAATATAACAATTGGTATACAAGATTCTAGAATATCTTCTTTAATCATGGTTTTTATCATTTGTTCTTTTTTGTCTGCCATCGCGTTTGAAGGTTTGAAGCAAAACATTTGGCTCATTCTTTAAAAATATTGATGGTTTCTGACTACAAACTTAATCGATTTAATAAAAACTAGGTAATATCTTTTATAGGTACTAAAAAGTAAAAACCAGGAATATTTTGATATACCTATTGGTATGCTTATCCACTTTATCCACACAATAACAGTTTTTGATAAAATCGATTTTGTTTTTCTGTTGTGATTCAAAAAGCAATTACTGTAGATATTTGAAATTTTCATTAATTAATTATAAGAATTTTCTATATATGATAAAATTTTCAAAAATATTAACTGAAATCTTCTTATTTGTTTCGTTTTTATATTTTGAGCAGAGCGCTGAATGTATTCATTTTATAACCATGTGTGTTTTCTTTTATATTTGCTTTTAGTTTTATTTTATTTTGGTGTATGTCATCACCTTTTAGGACAGTAAAAATGTTTCACATATTACCAATACAGAAATATCAAAAATACATGTTCACAATATTATTTTACAAGCGTTTAAAGTTAGAACTTTGACAATATTGTGAAAATTTGAAAATTATTTAACAATTAAAAATGTATAAAATCTTTTATGTTCATTCCTTTGAATTTAAAATTGTACACAATATTCTTCATTATAATTCACCATGCAATTAAAAAATATATAAGATAGTTTTTTTAGGCATTTCATGTTCAACTTTTCAAGTATAGATGAAATTAGATATTTAAATGAAAAATAACAATTATACCTAGTATGGTTTTGTTGTAATTTAAAAATACTATTTGGTATGTACAGTGGCGTATTTGGGGGAGGGGGGGTGTCCTCCATGTCTGGATACCCCCGACTTTAAAAAAAAGAAAAAAGTCCTAATATATCGGTCATCGGTGTTATCATTTATTCATAGTAAACTATTTTTATTTTATTAAAAAATAAATGGTATTTTTGTATAAATGGTAAAACTAAAAAGAAATTTGATTAGATTCGACAACACAAGAGATTTATCTACAATATATCAGGGATATCCAGAAATTATTTAAATTTCACAGAGTCATTACGATAGTAAAAATGCCCAGTGAAAATACAATAACTACAGAAATATGGTGAACGTATGTAGTTTATTTTTAAATCAAGTTTACTGTCTATCAGATTAGAGAATTATATAAACTTAGATTTACTTTAGTTTGAAAACTGTTAATTTTAAAATAAATATTAATGATCAGTATTAAGTAATAACCTAC
>PVMI01085778.1:0-20824 GCA_008528875.1 Aulacorthum solani
GATGATATTTATATATATATATATCGTATATATATATAAATATATGTGAGAACACTTCCAATATTATATTAATATATTAATAATACGAGTATATTATTACAAAAAGTAAACAGGCATCTAAAATTGTGAATTGATACTAACATTGTAAAGCATGTTAAAATATTATATAAACATACTACGTAGGTCCTTCAAAATTTTAAAATTCAGATTTAAATAAGTGTTTAATAAAATGAATGAATGTATTATATAACCATGTTTTAAGACTGTAATTTATATATTCATTTTATAGATTTCAATTTCTTTTCTATTTTCTTATCTTTTTGCTTTTCAATAAAACTTTATAGTATTCGGATATTCCACATTCAATAGTTGTGTACTGTTATGCATTGGTCGTGACTCGTGGCATCGGAGTTACGTACGTCTTGTTGACTTGTTTGTCTGGCTTTGTTATCTAATAAATATTCATACTGATATTAAAATTTCAGATGAAACGATTTTGGACAAATTTCTAACAGTGAAAAGAAGGCCAAACAACATTATTATGAAAAAAACATTCTGACTGTAGAGTGTAGATCATTTTTTATTAAATACTTTTGTTTAAAAAAATTGCTAAGTAATAAGTATCAACGCAATAGTGGAAATACTACTTAGGTGTTTTGCTATTGTTATTTGTTATATTTATTTTTTATGAAATAGAGTATATTATTTAAATAACTTATAAATGTCGACGTTTCATTAATACAAAAGGAAATTTATATTTTCTTCCATTCTTTCTAATACAATTTAAGAGATTGATTAAACTATTTTTTACAATAAATATAGTATATATATATGCAGTGCTCTCATACCATGTTATATAGTGGTAAATATACTTTCATTGCTCTATCAATTATCAAATAATTTATTCTACAAAAATAAGTCAGATGAAGGTAGGAGAAATGACACCTTCATGGCCCTACTTATAAAATCAAAGGTGAAAGAGTTACTAATAGCTTAATTAACTGTGTAGCTTAGTATAAGGAAAAAAAATTTGTAGACACCAAAATTAAAATATTATACCTACCCACGTCATTACTTAACAATTTATGGTGGAATTTAGCTAGGCTTTCAATAAAAAAAAAAAAATAATCAGTCCCTCCTCAAAGCAAAATTCTGTCTATGCCGCTGAGATTATTTCATGTTTTAACAATGTTAATATTTATGCGCTACAACAGAAAATATATTTTAACTTCTATCGTCTATGATAATATTAATTAAATCATTTTTAGCTATTATAATATACATATATATTATTATGTAACCGGCAATGTGGAATATCCAACACTGTAGATACACTAGATATTTCTTATATTTAATATTGACTGATGATCGATGTACTTGTACGCAAAATAAGTGAATGCAAGTGTTAGAGAGCAGACTGTCTTTGCGATTCTAAGTGCCGTTCTAATAAATCACGTACCTACAAAATACATAATAGTAGGCGATAATATAATTCTAAATTACCTCAATATAACAACTTTTTTTATTTCTTTATCATGATGTTGTGCCATCAAAAATAGGTATAATAATTATTACTATTATTATTATCATCGTTTTAAAACATTTAGAATATAATAAATAAGTAGGCCTAATTATACAATTATAGTTAATAATGAAAAAATCAATTGTTGTTTGTTTTTTCATCAATATTATACAATTATTATTAAGAAATAAGAGAGTGATAAGCTCATAATGCTCATATGCTTATTTATTTTCACATTTCATTGAATCAATAAAAGATGGTTGATCAAAATTATTAAAATTAATGAAAACATTTGCGGACAGTTATATATATGAATTATTCTAGATTAAGGTATTAATTTGAAATTAAAAATTTGTTGTATAAATGTTTGTTTTTTAAAATGATTAAACATAAAACAATTCAAAATCCAAACCACAATTATAGTTTAAAAGCAATTTGTAAAATTAATTTAGTAACTTTAATTTAGTTAATTAATTTAATGAATAGAGTAATTTAGAAATCACGACCACTCCCATATTTGCATACGTAATATGCGTAAATTGTAATTAATAATACATTTAAAAAAATTATATTTGTTGATAAATCAACAGTAACTACCAACTTTTTCCTCATATCAAGCCCCCATATCGATTTGACCCATTACCATAGACATAGAAATTATCCTTAGTACACATTCATACAACTCAAAACTACTCTCTAGAATTTTAATTTAGAGTGCATCTAAGTTCATCAAAATTCTCAAAAAACATCTTCTTAATAATTAAAAATGAAAAATCAGGGTACATATTAAAAAAAAAACAAAAGTTTGTATTGTCAAAGGATCATTCTTAAGTGGTACAAAGAATCTCAAGGATTCAAAAATAATATGAAGTGTACCTATTTCAAAATTTCAAAAATCAGAATTTGAATATAGGTACCCATAATTTGAGCATAAAATTATGGTAAGCATGCCGAAAAAATCACCTTATATATTATACAAAGGTGAAGTGTTTATAGTTATATAATATTATTGTAAACTATATCATAATAATAATTCGTAATTGGAATTGTTTCGCACGTACCTACTGGCCGGCGTTATCTGTATACATTTCGGAGGACTTTTGCATCGTTATCCTAATACTATATCGTTTGTAAGTCTCAAAAATTCGAAACCCTCCCGGCGGCGCAACGGTAACACGCTTATTGTGCTATAATATAATATTATTATTGTCATTTGCAGATACAGACGGACAGACGGACACTCATCGCTGCTGGCTCGGACAAGTCACTGCGAAATGTTTACCGCGTCGTCGTCGTCGATCGTCGGATACAATATAAACATTTAAAATAAACACTGCGTGAACGTCGTCGTCCCTCCACCACGGCGGTGTGTGTAACCGTATCGCGCACCAGCCCGTCGTGTATCCGTTCGCCCGCCGGTCCAAAAATAAACGCACGGTCGGAGACTGTTTTTTTTTTTGTTTTTTGAGCCACCGCCAAGCCGTCGCACACCTCAATCTCTGGCGATAAGTCTTTCTATAATATTAATCGTCTCTCCCCGTGCGTGGTTGTTGCGCGTCACGGTCGCTCGAGGTCGGCGGGGTGATCGAGGTGGGAGTGGAGTGGGAGCGTGGGGTACAGGGCTATACTCGACTGGAAGGGGGTTTGTGTAACATGAACGACATTTTTTGTTTTTCGCGTCGTCTCGAAATTGGCCGTAAACTGCGGATTAATATTTCAAAGCCATGATGCGAATACTGCCTCAGAAACGCGTGTGCCGATTTTGATGCGCGATCTATTAACGGACAAACGGTTGCCAATCCCTTGCCCTCCTCTCCGACCAAGACGATACACCATCACACCAAACGTCTTACGCACGCCTCGAGCCTACTACACCAGAGTGATATTTAACAGTTATAACCAGTTATATTATTATAAATATACGCGTATATACACTCAGCGCCGTCCATTAGATATAGCACAAAGAGCGTAAAGCAGCCCACAAAAAGTGCTCAATACCGAGAGCATAATATTTCTTAATAATCTGTTGAAAAATACGATTACATCATTTGCTTTTAAAACCGAAATTAATTCAAAAAGTTGGGTTTTTTTTAATAGTCTACTCGTCATCATCTGAACCTTTGTGTGGGTATTAACCGTAATTAAAGAACCCACGGATATCAACTGCAGATTCGTCAAATTTACAACTTGTTAATAAATATCTATATCACATCATTTTCATTCTGTTATTTCAGTTAGGTTCCGAAAATTCGATAAAATATCTATAACTATATAGAGTCATACGAACGTCTGTATAATATTAAAGTATTAAAATATATATTATAATACCGTGTGATATTAAAATAATATGCTATACTTATACGCCTATTGAGCTAAAATGAATACTTTACATAATGCATAATATTGTACGAACTTAATCCGATTTACGACACACGATAAAGTGAAATTAAGAGGGGGCGATTCGAGAGTGTTGACGAGGTTATGTAATTTGATAATATTATGATGTACGATCTGCACCTATACACACATTTAAATGATATTAAAGTCGCTAAACTCTATAAACGGTATCATATCATTATGGGTATAGCATAATATTAATAATAATATATTGTACATGCGATTATAATATGCACCAAATTAGGTGTCAGGTTATAGATAGATAATTATTTGAATGTCGTCGAGAGATTTTTTACCTGCAATTGACCACCGCATTTTCCGCTCGGGAGTAATGGGTAGACGGTGTTGGAAGGCGGCGGCGTTGATGGCGGTGTTGGCGGTGGAGGCGGTGGAGGCAGGATGATGCCCCTTCTTCGACGGGTCCGGCTGTAAAAAGGATAATCGCATCCTAAGTACACACAAAAGCGCCACAGAGATCCGCTGCTGCTTGAATCTATATGCTCCCCGTGCCAAAACCATCCCACTCTTATCCTTCAATGTATTCGTGAGTGCTTGTGTGCGTGTGCGTGAGTGTGTGCGTGTAGTATATACAGGGCGATTCACCAATCATGCCCATCCCCATTTTTTCCTTAAATAGTGAATTTACTCAAATTCCAGTTTTTTGATTTTTTTAAGTGTAGTTAGGTACTTGAGAATCATATTTTAAAAATCTTAGATCTATTATGTACCTTTAGGTGAGTAATATAGCAAAAAAAAATTTTATTTTTTATATGAGAACAATCCTCCAATGATAATCGATATTTAATATTCAAGAAAGAAATTTGAAATACGAATTATTGTATTTGTATTAAAAAAAAATAAGTTGTTAATCTATGAAAACAGTGGATATATTATAATATGAACACGAAACAGTAGTTTACAATATGGTGAGGGGGTGTTCAATCTCCTCTTTATCTTTTTTGCACTATGTAGAAACTTTAAAATGTTTTTATTCAAGTTTAAAGTATGCAGGTATGTGAAGTCATAGTATATTTCATGATATGTATTGCACCATAGAATATCATGCCTAAATATTCAAGGGGGAATTTAACAATTTGAAAATCCTATTCTAAAAACAAATCACTACTGTGCAAAAAAATAATATCTAGGCATAAAAATTATTTCTTCAATATTTTTAATTTACTTATTTACCTTTTCATATTAATTTAAACCAAAGTTTGTCAATAATTTGAATCTAAGAAAACAATTCAATAGCGTTGAATTTAGTATTTAAATTAGGGGTTTAGTTATAATAAATAAACGAGTGACTAGAGTATATCCAGATACGAATGTATTGAGTGTTTAGAACCTCAGGATTGTACAGTTATTTATTTTCTCAGTGCAATATTATGGATTGTACGAATTTTGATGATGTTGCATAATATTGTATTATCCCAGACTTGAAGGCGTTCAATTTGATTAGTTTAGTTAAGGTTTGGAAATAAGAAGTTGTTGATTCAATGAAATATTGCATTTTGAAAGTAAGAATATATTTTTTTTGAATGAATGAATGAACCTATAATTGGGGACGGAACTACTTTCGCATTACTTCGTCCTAAAATCGATAAAATTATACCAAACATAATTTAATTAAAATTACTTTTCATTGGATATTTAGGGGCTTATCTAATTTTAGTGTGTCTTTTATTTGCTTCTGTCAATATGTAATTGAATAGAGAAATTTGAAAACATTTTAATAATAAACATAATTTTTAAAGTTATTTATTATTGTAGTTGTTTTAAAATTTCTATATTTTACAAATTAAAAAATAAAATTGTATAAATACAGATACCACTTATGTATTTATTCTATAAATTATGTAATTTTAAGTGTACAATTTTAAAAGCTCGTATAATTAAATGTTTAACTAGTCTAAGAATATTCATCCTGAACTTTATTGTTTATAGTTTTATAAACTATTCATGCAAAGAAATAAGTGCATATTTATGCTTATTTATACTTTTTTAAGTGCATAAATGAATGAATATTTAGTACCTACTGTTTAAGATCAATAAGTTTATTAAGTTTATACTCTATTGTAATTATTTCTCCCAGGTATTGAGGTACCTATATAATATTTAAATATTATACTATCAATATTTACCGGCGCTCAGTTACCTATGAGGTTTATTTATAAATAAAATTATGATATTTTATTTGAAGATTATTTTTAATTTTATTGTTACTAATTAGTAATAATAATTATGAGTGAGTTAAATTTGTTTAGTGCATATTTGTACATTTTTATGAGAATATTATAATATATAGCTATACAAGTGAATCTTTCAATGACTTTAAGTAGGCACTATAAGTACTTAGGTAATGTTGTACCAAACTCTGAAATTATAACTCTTATTGTTTATTTGTACAATATAATAATATTTGTTTAATAATAATAATAAAATATTATTGGTTAATAGTTATGTAAATAATTATAATATTTGATGTGTGGTACCTTATTATGACATATCGATTGCTGTGAGAACGTTTAGTTTTGTTTATAGTTTTATAGTTTTCAATAGTGCTGAATTTACACAAACAAAGTATCATGGGATACTAAAGAACAGCACCTCTACTCCCTAGGATATGGTGACATGTCAAAATATTCCAAAACCAAAATATTTCCACAAAAATATTTCATGACAAAATATCCTGTATAAATATTAATTCAAAATTTTAACCTTTTTCATAGGTAATCCTTTTTTTGAAAAATTCTTTAAAAACAGTATTTAATCGCTTGTCCAGATTTGTATATTTCCTTTTTTTTTTGGGTTGAGGTAATCCAGCTGTCTGTTGTTCAATTTTGACCTCCGCGGACCTTGTTCTCGTTTTAAAATCTGTATGAACTTCCACACTATTCCTTGGTTAGCCGTTAGTGGAGGATTAAATTGTCTGTGCCATCCATCTACTGCATTATTTGTCCTCGGAGAGCCTTGCATCACAGCATCAAACATATTCTATATTTTTATTGGAAAATTAAGCTCTCTTCGCTTACCACCAGGTATTGTGATCTTACCTAGTAGCCAGGTGATCTTCCTATCCATGTGCCCTCAAAATAATCAACAACTGTTTGTAAATCTTCTTCATTTTCTACTAAATAGTTGGAGTTCATTAGTTCTTTAAATGAATAAATAACATTAGTAACATTTACAAAAGCTAGAGCCTATAACTTTTTATTTGGGCATATGACGTCAAGTGCAACGCCAAATTATTCGTTGTTCAAGCTCTTTTGGGCTACACTGAATGGATAACCTTCAACTATTAGTAATTTATTGCCTTTTTGTCTTTGGATAAATTCTAGCATTTCTTTATTTTAAAATTTTAAACAGTTAATTAAATAACTTAATTTATAAGACTATTAGCTAATAGCTCACTGCACGCGTTGTAGGTAATGATACAAAAGGTTAAACGACACACAATAATATATAATGGATATCAGAATAACAGATAATCACCTTTGCTAGGTAAAGTGCGATTATTAGGTACTTCTAATCTAATCCCAACTTTTATAATGTAGGTTAAATTTCGAATTAATATTTATGCGGGATATTTTGTCATGGAATATTTTGCCCGGGATATTTTGTAGTGGAACCCTAGAACATAATTGTAATATGAAGTAAGACAAATTTCCTAATCAATACTCAATATTGTATACTATATAATTGGATATCGGAACTATCGTTATTGACTATTTAATTTATGAATTTTCCAGTAACGTACGAGTATACACTTATTTTTTAGAAAAATTTTAATTTTTTTAAAAATATTCTTTTAATATAACTGTTTGCCATTTCAAAACAAAATTTCTGAAAAAATTAATTAATTTTATTATTTTTTATCGTTATAATTTCTTAAGAATTTTACTATTAAATGATACCATACATTTTTAATTTCATATTCCGAAGAAGAATATTATTTGGAGTATTTCAATCCATAAACATCACATTTCTTTTTCTTAGTTCATTAGTTTTATAACTGTTTAAACATATAAAGTCCAGATGAGCGGAGTAGTGGGTAACATTTTACAGTGTACCCCTGCATGTATACCACTTTACTCGTCTACTCCGTGCATCTAAACTTTAAATACTAATAATCTTAAACTATTCTTTTAAAATTCGATTTTTATAAATCGAAGTAAGGACTCCAAAAATTATTCTGGCTTGGAATAATGAATTGAAAATGCACGTTGTCATAAAATAGTAAAAATGAAAAATGAAAACCTGTAATTTCTTAAGAAAAATGTTGTTTTAACTACTATTTAAATTTTGTACAAATAATAAAGTTTTTATTATGTTAAATTGATCCCTCAGTATAGATATTTCTTTAGAAAATTAAAAACTGTTTTAGTAGATACAATTTGTTTATTTAACTGAAATATCAATGAACTTAAAACAGTTTTTTTTCAGAATACTAAAAAAAAGTTTGTGTAGAAAACTGTTAAATTATTAATAAATCAACTTCTGTTTTAAAAATTAAAATTTGCCTACAGCTTGACAGTTTTTAGTTTTGTAGTTTGAATTACATTTTATATCGTTTAAGTTAAGTGGCTTATATAATATCCATTGTCATGAGCCTGTGCGAACGGAAGTGCACTGATTAAAATATTAAACTGTTTGTATGATGGGCGATACAATTAGCACATTAGACTCATGTCCCTTTGCAATAGCGTTTATTTATATGTCACACTCTGGTGACTGTCATTACACCTTAATGCCGTCATACCAATTGGTCTATAACTTAATAGACAGCTGATTGAGGTAAATGATAATAATAATATATTATATCTGTCGCATTCATAGACTTATAACTTATAAGTTTATTGATGTATGACGTACGTGGAATATACGACAACGAAACTGTGAACCACTAGCCTATCTAGGATGCTGGTGGACACCAAAGCCTAGATTGTTTTGGGTAAATTTACCTATATTTGGTATACATATTAGTTATTACTTTGGCTCGGATTTCAATGCATTTGCATTTTTATTTTAGAATATTTTACACTATGCATTCCAAGGTACAGACGTGTTTCAAGTACTCTATGTTGAAACCTAAAAGGTGGGCAATTGGTATCGATAAGTAGACTAATAGGCTGTAGCTAAATTTTATAGTGTATCTACTCACGGTGTCACTAACTACTGATCTGACTACATGAGAATAATATAATGCATAAAGTACATACCGTTGTTATGTACTATTGTTCACTAATTTTAATATTATATTTACAATATTATTATAAATAAGTAATAATACTAATGAATTCAATAAAAAAATATAAAAATAAACTGGAATAAAATAAAAGAAAAAAGAAATAATGTGTCAACATTTTTTTTGTTTGGATAAAAATTAAAACAATGCACCACTTTTGAACAGTATTTTGAAACTGTTTGGTTCACAGAACAGAATTTTGAATATTCAGACAGCTGAATTCTTTCGAGTTCTCATTTCATGTTCTATTTATTATAGCTTTTAAAAAACCATTCGTATAATGGGTGATAACATTTGCAGATTAGATTTCCAATTCCAATAATTTACATTTATATCTTACACACTGACGACTGTTATGGCACCAAAATACCGTCATACTTAGGTATTATACTCGTAGGGTACTTATGTATAGTCTATTGATGTATATGTTTCCGTCATTATCGGTAATCCCGGCAATGCTGGTAATGACTAGGCAATGTCAGTAATGCCGATGCCAGCCAGTCATTGTGAGAAATAGGTGTATGTTTTCGTATTTGACCAATTATTTTAGTCAATGCCATGTATCAATATTTTCTAAGCTCTTTATCGATTAGTTATCTAGATTTATCACGTTATATCTCTTCTCTCTGAAAAAATAATCGTTCATACTTTCAGTCGTGTTGTAGTACCTAGTATCATTGTGTAGTGTGTACAAGGTATAATCTTTATAATTTTTGACAATGGAGTTAGCCATAAGCCATATGCTTAAAAAATGAATCAATCATGGGCGTAGTTTCACATAATTATCTGTGGGGGCTATATAGGACTAGAAAAATATATCATTCAAAAAACTTCTTTCGTTTAAATGGAATTAAAAAGAAAGAGAACATTTTCTAAAAAAAAAACAATTTATATTTGACTTCTTCTTAACCTGGCATTTTATTTTACAATACATAAAAGATGAAACAATTAAAATTTAATTAATAAATCAAACATAGTTGTCTGTGTTTTTCTGAAAAAATATTGAGTACATTTTCAGATTCTATTGCATGTGATAAATCTCTTTCGATATGAAGTATTGACAAATTTGTGAACCTATCATTTGTCATGGTACTTATAGTCTAATTCTTTATTCGCCTCATACATTCGATTTTTTATAATTTCTTCTCTACACTGGGCTGATATTTGAGCAATCACACTTCCAGTAGATTTACTCTTAGAGTAACCTAACTAACTCTCCATGCACTTCAAATGCATTTTAGATTGTGTGCAGTGAGTTAATCTAGAATCTTTGCCACAAAGCCGCAAACGAATATTAAGTTGAAAATACTATTTAAATAGTTTATTTTAAAATTACTTTTTTATAGTTATGAAATCCCGTTTTAACAAAAGTCGCGTCGCTATTAAAATTAGTATTGCCAGTATTGGTACTAAACATTCGGCAATAAAAGCAGAACACCGCATTTAGTTTAACACTATACTCTAGCCATGGATATGTATTATAGTACGGTTTTGCTTTCCATTTAATGTTTTGGGATAACTCAGTAAATTTAATTTGAAATAGGTACAGGAGAATTATTTTATTTCAATAAGTATTTTATTAAGTATTTTAGTATTTAAATTTAGTATACTTTGAGTAGGTCCTGTTTCCAAGTCCCCCAAATCTATCTGAAATGAGTCACTTAATGTAATTCTAAAATGCTCAAGTTAAATATTGTTAAGAGCATTTGGTTCCGGTATTGACGAATTATTAATATTTATTGAACTTGGATCATCCACTGAAAATTCTTCGTTATCCCTAGTTAGTGGTAGTGTATTCGTGTCAGCTTTTTTCTTAATATTAAATATACTAAACATTTTTTTTTAAAAAAGCCAAGAAAAACGAAATAAAGAAAGTAAAATTAATTAAAAATGTTTGAAATATGCGTTTAAGAAAAATAAAAGAGACTTGCTTCATCGCAGCACATGAACAAACAACAGACACTGGTTTTCCAGAAAAATACTGAAATAAATAAATATTATGTGTGTGTTCTAAACAATTATTATGGTCCATTATCTTCATAATATTGTCATGGGACGACGTGACAATATGCACGACCCGACGTATAATTAATACGGCGTTGGTCTATAAATAAATGTGTTTATGATAAAAATAAATAGGTATATCGTATATTGTGTAAGTACAATAGTATTGTCAATAAACATTAAGCTGCTGTCTGCTAATATATTTTGAAGTCTTGATGAATTCAATTTAAAATTATAAAACATTTAAAACTATAATTTCGGATAAAATTTGAAAAATGAAAGTAAACACCATGAGGATTGAGGGGCTACATACATTTCTGTAGCCCCCATAGTCTCCATGCATACACGCCCATGGAATCAATTAACTTATTATTAAGCAAGTTGGTACCATTTTGCTTTATAGTAGGTGTTTCCTTTGATCAGTGAATTTAAAAGGTATTAGCTATTTAAAAATAAAAAAAGTTAAAGATATATATAATTATTATAGGCACATTCTCTTTTTATAATCATTTAATGTTCAAATTTGAATGAAAATTCATTAAAATCAAATTTTAAAACTATTTGGTACGTTGTTAAAAATATATACCTATTAAATATTCAATTTTCATATCCAAGGCTTAAACATTCAATAATACATTCCTCATAAATAAATCATACATTCAAAAAGTCATTGATAATGTTATTTATGCAAATTAAATGTTTTTCCCAAAAATGGATAATATAATATAAAATATACTAGGCTAAAATATCGCTCATAAACGTTTTTCGTGCACCATGATATTCAAATAATTGAATTTAAATTGAACACATGTTTATTATTGAAAAATTACCAAATGAAAAATGAGCAAGTGAAACGATTATAGCAATAATTACGGTAATTAAAATTAACATCTGTAAATACAGAGCTACAAAATAGATCATATTTTTAAGACCCCGTCCTTGTGTTTCAGCCGGTGTAATGTCATTGATCCGCTTTGACTTGTTACCTATGTCTCAAGGGTATCGTTTCTCTCCAGTATGCGTCGTCGTCGTGTGCCTTCAGGTTGTCGATTTGATTGAACGACTTGTCACATATACACACGGATAAGGTTTCTCTCCCGTATGTGTCCGCCGGTGATTTGTTAAATTAACACTTACACTGAATGACTTGTCACATATGTTGCACAGGTAAAGTTTCTCTCCCGTATGTGTCCGTCGGTGATTTGTCAGGGTGCCGATTTGATTGAACGATTTGTCACATATGTCACACCGTTTCTTTCCCGTGTGGGTCCTATGGTGTACCGTCAGGTTGAATTTACTATTGAAAAACTTGTCGCACACGTCACACGAGTACTTACTGCATATTTCCCACCAGTGTTCTCCAGCTATAAGTGTGATGGTTCAATTAAATATTTTTTTTTCATTAATTGGAAATGTCTCCGCGTTGTTGCCACTTATTAAATGTTTATCAATTCTGACATACTTGATGTTGTATATAACTGATTACTAAAACATATCTGTTTTATTATAAAATTACATTGTTTTTGACCGATTAGAGCTTATTGTCATCTCATAGGTTTTGAGCCGGTATTTGTTTTCCTACCATTAAAAATTTAATGGATGTAATATATTCACACTTTATTATTATAAATTTTTGCATACATAAAAGTTGTGTGATGTTGCCTCCCCCCACAATCGGCCCACATTACCATTATGACTTCAAACCTTCACCAATATTTTGGAACTTATTTGGAACTAATTAGAACCTAGTTTTCCGAATTTGGAGCCTCATACTGTTCTCGGTAAAAATGTCTTTCGATCGGCGGTTTTGAATGGACATTACCTAGGTGCTATGTTTATTATTACATTTTTATAGAATCAATCCAATTAAAAAAAAGGTGGAAATGTGAGTATAACTTTCTGCTATACAGAAAGTGTAGAGTAGATCACTGTTTATTGTAATGGATCATGGATGTGTTAAATATTAATTTATTAATAAGTAAACCATTGCATCCAAAAAACATTAATGATTTATGAGCGAAGACGATCTATTTAGACCAAGTATAATTTATAATATTACTGCTACTAAATTAATTCATTTTTTCATGCATTACCCTGGGTCTCTCCCGGACACGATTTAAATTTCAACAGAATCCAGAGCTATTATTATATAATTATTTTTTGATTATTTTACTATTTACGCATCGATGTGATTGGAATGAGCTAAAGCGCGATATCCTGCTCTTCCGCCCTGGGCACAATTTGTGCTCAGTTTTCAATTCAGCAGTGAGTGCAAATGGCAATTAACTTTAATTGAGCTCTTTTTACAGTGAAAATGTGTGAAATAAAGATGCCAAGCCGAAAGCAACATAATTTAATAGTACCGATGTAGCGACTTTTTGCAATATTTAACTTGATAAGTGCTATGTAGTACCTTATATTATGTATGTGCATAAAAAACATAATATTAATGGATGAGACGTCTCACCGATAATTTTCGGTTTGCACTAGAATTGTAGGCATTTAATGTACCTATGATATATACAATATAATTTTAAAATTGTTCAGAAGAATAAAAATCACGAATTCAGAAAATTAAATATCGATGAAAAATCAATGTAACTTAATATTATATGTTTAGATTAATTTTATATGACATTTTGATACTCCGCAACAACCAATAGCAGTAGTGTGCGATTAGTGAGTTTATTTAAAAATATTTATAATACCAATTATTTGTATTAAAATATTATCTATTAACCTGCAATATTTCTTTAATTTTCCAATACTAAACAGTATTGACAATAACTGAAAAAAAAATCGGGGAGACGTCCTACCATTATATCTTATCTAATACGGTGATTATTCACCTAAGTAATTTTTACCGGATATAATATTATAATATTACGTCTGTCCGCCGTTTTGCTAAAACTCTACATCCCGTCAAAAATAATATTGATCGATAATTATACAACTAACCAAGCCGAAACCGAACCGAACAGAATCCAATAACCGTGGTTATACCTTTATGCGCGAACGTGTTCGCAGAAGATTAGACGACAAACTTAGTGCGGCGGGTACGCGATGACTACGGTAAGACTGACGACGAGTGGTCGTCATATTATTACTGTAACGAATAATATTATATCTGTCCTTGTGTGTGTGCGTTAAATTGAAGTAATAATGTTGTTGTGTCCGCAATACAGTCATGATGATTGTGTATGCAATTTGATTCTATTAGCTCATAGCGGAAGGGACGTTGTCGGGTGTCCTTAATTTATGTTTTTAATTCGTTCACGTCGTCACCGACAAATCGTGGAGTAGGTATGTATAATAAAAAATGATATACCAACTCACGTAATACAAATAAATCATATATTCGTAACATTTCATTTGAAACCCACTATAGAAATATTTATTATAATAATATTATAAATAAATATATAAGACTGTAGTATGTAATATAATATTAATTAATTATATATAATGTACCTATGTATATATATAATAATATCGAGCCCACGTTTAAAAATGGGGAGAAGAGGCAGCAAAATGTTTTGCTCGATTGAAAAATAAATACAAGCTTACATGCCTTATTCCAGCTCATTTAAACAGCGATATAAAATTATCAAATACACATTATTAAGGCAGTTTTGTTACATAGGCATTTGAAGTCCAAGTTTTGATGAAATAACAAATGTAGTCGTTATGCTTTAGTTTAAAAAATTGTATTCGTAGCGAACTTTTTCTTTATTACGTATACATAATTTACTAAGGTTAATAAAAATAGCACTAACGGTTTTTTCACTATTTCTTAAGTTTTTACATTTTTGAACGACAACATATATTTTTTATTTTTCATGAAGAAGCAAGATATTATTCTTAATTAATATCTACCTATATTTTGAACTACTGAATACTTGAACACCGTGTAAAGAAAATTATTTTATAAGTACCTTAATAGTACAATTTTTTATAAGTTCTTGATGAAATAAAATAAAATAAAATCGTTTGAGGAGAAATGTTTATTTTACTTGTGAACATCCAATGTCTTAAAAATTTGAAATTGAATCGCTCATAAAATTGTGTGTGGGTACTTTATGCTAAAATTGTTTGATTGGGTTTCAACATAAAACAATCTTTGAAAAATCTTGTATCAAATTTTCAAGCCATAGTCTTAAATGTGAAAATCAAAAATGTTACGAAACAAACAAAAATAAAAATAGGTATCATGTTTATGTCAATATTTTCGATTATTTTGAACTTCAGTTAGAACATCATATCGGGAACCTCGTAAGTTTAATTTGATTTATCTGATAAAAAAGTTGCTTGACATTAAATTGTGTGCATATTATTGTTTTTAAGAGTTATGCATATATACATAACGTTTTGTCAATTTATTATTGACCGTGGTTATTTTACATAAAATGTTTTTACACATTATATCTGTTAATATTTTAAAAATAATTTTTTGGTTGATTCTATAGATAAAAACAAAAAATCTGTTGAAGGGTGGCATAAATGCATATTAGTTTTTCATCTACGTTAAATGTAGTTCATCCTAAAATTTAGAAATGTATTAAGGCGTTTAATAAAAAAGAATCGTTGAACAAAATCCACATTTCGCAGGTGTAAAAAGAAAATGCATTTAAAGATTACAAAAAGTTTTTACTCACCATCAAAATATATAAGTGAATGGTCCGTAATCCATTATTTAAGATGTACCTATATATATGGTCATTTCCCATATAGACCGACCAAGAAAATTCTAAGTTATACCGACAACACTTCATACTTATTGGGCATACGAGGATTTACAGTCTCCAATAAATATAAACGATTTCCTAATCTATCCTAATCTGTAGTCCGATGTTAAGATGGGTAATGTTACTATCAAACACATAATAAAAAAATTCTGGCATACCGTACATATTATGCAAATTACGGAATTAGAGCAAAACTTTCTGAATATTTGTCAGAATCCTTTGACCTATTCCACATGCAGTTACCATCGATTCCATCAAAAAAAGCTAATCTTAAAACTAAATACACTAAAATAGTATAGTAACATACCTATTGTATTTTAAATTGCTGTGAGTAATGATTTAATACTAATAGGTACAAATATATACATACATAATATTATGAAAAAAGACATTTTCTGTCATACAACTTGAATCCCAATTACTAATGCTGTCTTGGGTTTTCAACATTGAAAATTCTATTGTAGGCATAGGTACGGTCATACGGATTAAATCGAGTGTGAATCTGTATGCAAAAAAAAAAAAAAGCTAAGCATATAATAGTGTGGAATAAATACAAAATTAAATACCACTGTAACTCCTAATAGTAACAATAAAATAATACAATGGCTGCAGGTTTTGTATTGGAAAAGTTCATTTTGCCACGTAATTTTGATGCTGTAGCTATAATATCTTCATACTTATTATGTCACGTTTTATATTAAAAACAACAACAAAGGGTTACATGAAATCCAATGATGACAATAATATCACTCGATATTGTAAAACTGTGTGTATCATAGTCCATAGAGTTACAAATTATCTAAGCATGACGTACTCAATTATATTATGTGTTTAGGTATTTACATTATAAATATTGTTGTGTATGTTATTGGACAATAATAACTAACTGCTGAGGTTACATAAATTTATGGAGGTTTTCTTATATAGATGATATAATAGTTATTATTCCTGGTCCCTGGACGCCCTTTTAACCAAGTTTTAGAAGAACCTATTACTTATATAGTTATATGTACATATTATAATTAAAAACGTTGACGCATACATAATTCACTTGTTCATTATTATTTTAGAAGCGTATTGCAGATGGTAGGTATAACATGGACTTGAACATCAACAATAAATTATTATTCAAATTGTGCAAAAGGACGCCCACAGAGAATGAGCACACTAGGTGCAAAATACTTTTAGTGTCAATATAGAAGACGAGGTGGGCTTGTCTCCCGAACCCCCTTGCCCTAAATTAATAAGATCTCTATACTAAAAAAATTCAATTTAATTAAAATTAAAAACCCAAGTTTATAATAATAATTATACTTTTCATAATAATTTATTTATGTTATACACCAATATATTATTATAATAATTTACTCGGACTTATCCATAATAATATATCACAGATCATACCACAGATAACGAAACTAATAATAATATCATTCAAGAAGTACGATTAACGTTCTTGGTACTCGTTCGTAATTGTACCCACTTGGCCACATCAGTAGTCGGTATTTAAGTATGTGATTAACCGTGGTATCTCAGATTATAGGTATTTAATATTTACTAAATTGGGCATAATCATAGACATAAATTATGAACGAACAGAGAAAGAATTTTTACATTTTATTATTTATTTGAAAAATCCAAATTATTTAAATTCTTAGGTGGTGCATTTTCACCACCTGTCTCAACCCATTAATAGTATCTCTGAATTTGTGCCTTTCTATAATAATTCAAAATTCAAACACTAAATCGAGTTGAAAAAAGTCACTACTTAAAGGTAATTTGACCTTTCGTCACTTTACTAAAGAGACCAAAATTCAAAGATTTAATTTCTTTCTTCTAGCATTATCCCCCCCCCACCATAAATACTTAGAGGCAGCTGAATATATTTGCTGGCTCAAGGGCTTATTCTAGAATTAGTGGATCACTCTATTTATTGTTTTTGATAAAAGTAGAACACTTTTTGGAAATCATCTATAAAACTTTCAAATGTTTTATGAGTTTCTAACTGAAAATAATTTGCAAATTTATGCGATTTTGATGAATTATGTCTAAATTTGAACATTAAATGCATAAAAAGATAATCGTGCCTATGTATCTTTAATATATTTGAAGTTCTATTAAAACAACATATGATTTGATACATCTGGTAAGAAGTTAAGGTAACTACGCTTTTTAAATATTGAGTAACACCAAAAAAATATGGTAAAAATTTATATTTTTTTTAGTTTTTTTTCCAATGCTTTTAATACTATTTTACAATTTCAATTATAAAAGTACCAATTTATTCTAATCTCCTATCAAAAAAGATACTTAAGTTGTAAATTAAAGCATAGTATTGTGTATATAAAATAGTAAAATAAATATACGGTGAAAATTAAAAGTATTCAAGGTTATTAGTTTTTCAGGTACATACTTGATTTTGTCAAAAATTAGTTTGTGTAAAAATCCCAATTTTTTCTTATTTTATTAATCTATTGTATTTACCAAATATAATGTGTTTTATTTTTTTCCAGTCAGTCATTTGGGGTAGTTAAAATCAGTGGCATATTTACAAACTTATTTCATTTTTTTTTTTAGGGGTGGGGATGGAAACCTCCCACCACAAGTATGTCACTGGTTAATATGCTTCTATTCTCGACATTAATATCTTTTTTGATAGAAAAGTAGATCTAGTTAGTGTATTTAGGTTGTCATCATTTGAAATTTCTAATTGTTTTAATAAGTGTTGAAAAACAAAAAAATAATAAAATGAGGAAAAATGGAAATATTTATTCAAAATCAATTTTATATTTTTGGCGTAACTCAAAAACTATAACTTTAAATACTTGAAATTTTCAATAAATATTTATTACTGATACAGGGTATAGTAATAACGACTTAGTAGGTATAAGGTAACAACTAACAGATATTAAATTCTGATTTACTTTGTTTACGATAGGTATTATATGTAGGCAGGTAAATGATAATATACAAGTATATTATAATATATACTTCACCCACTGCCTTGTATATGATTATATCCATTGATCCGTATTATAGCTTAATATATTGTGTCCCTGTTGCAAACATTGTTAAGCCGTTGCATATGTATGATATTTATCAAGTAATTAGGTACCTATATCATTACAATGACGTGATGTACCCATTGGTTTTCCATTAACAGAGAAGGTAAGGCAGCGTGGACCAAATAATATTTCAAGTAGCATACACAATCATAATACCTACAACCTAAATAATGTACCTATTGGTTGAGCGTATATTTTAAATATTTGGTTGTTTTAAGACGACTACGTTTTCGTTTTTCTATCTAAGCAAATTTCATAATAAGCTGGAAAACTACTACATCGAACATTATCATAAATGCTCTAAAAAATTGTTTTACTGTATTACCTTGTTTTTCGTCGATAACCACTACCTACAGTTATCAGATAGACAGTAGTACCACAGAAAAGATTAATTAAAAAAAAAATGTAATTAATTGATTAATTAATTTTTTCTGTGCTAGTACATTCACATAACTTTTGTAGATTATATAATTCACATAAGGAGTGATTCATTTAACTGGCCTTTCATTTTTTGGGTCAATAATTTAGTTTTTTAAATGAAGAAAAACATTCAAAATGTTATATCGTTTTAGGTTTTTTTACCATAAAAAATCTTTATAATATTAGAAGCAGAATACTTTTCTATAAAATATATCCGATTTATAAAACACCATTAAAATATTTTTTTTTACCTGAGCAAAAGGTATTATAATATTATATTACATCCGACCTATGAAGACGTTACTAATAAAAAATTTTTTTAAAAGAATTTAATACGTTAATTGGCGGATCCATGAAATATTAATCGTGCATTATTGCCGCAGTTTTTGCCATCATCTATGTTGAACATTAATTGATTGCATTATGAGAACGTTTCAGGCGCGTCCAAAACACGAGAACGCATTATATATTATTATATTATTATTCAGTTCAGTTCCGCACAGTTATTGCTATATATTTTCCTGTTTTTTTTTTCATTCCTTCTTCTTGCCCCCCTTCCGAGAAGTTTCGTTTATCTATAGACTGTCACGTTTTATGTCATCGTCCTGATTCCTGAATGACTACTTCCTCGCTGCGCCGATTAATTTGCCTGTAAATACTATCATTTTTACACAGCGGCTGCATGTCCCGTTACAGCTGTCACAATCGATAAGTATAGTGTCGGATTTATTGATTTCACTAGGCATATTACACTTATATACCTACACACGCCGTATACCTACCTATTTAGTATGTATATGTATATCAGAAATATAATATAACCCACCGCCACTGTGGATAGTATAATATCGTATAATATATAATATATATAGGTACCTACCAACACTTTATACCTGTATATTGTACACGCTGGATGTTCGTTGAACTCCGTCAACCATTATTATAACCGTCATCGATACCGCGATCCGCTGCCGGAGTAGGTATAATATATATCAAGAAAAAAAAAGACAATACATCCATTCGTATTATTTCACGATACCTGTTCGAGAAAATAAATAAAAAAACTGTGCACCTTAAATATATTATTTCACGATTTCTGTTCAAAATATTAAAAAAATCTATACACACATACATAATATTGTAACTGTGGTAAACTGTGCCTATATAATAGGTATGTCGTCACTCGGCAATTATTTTTTTGGATCCTGAGAAAACAGCGTATATTATCTATTATATAGATTCTATATCAATAAAAGGCAATGTTTGTGTGTTGTAAGCGATCCACAGTCTAGTAAGTATATCGCACTCAATAATACTCTTATTTGGTAGATGGGAAATATCCTACATTACAGAGGAAATAATGCACATCGAAGCCAAATTACTACATTTTTGCATTTTAAAGAAGATCTCTCAGACATTTTTT
>PVMI01085816.1:0-17628 GCA_008528875.1 Aulacorthum solani
AAAAAGCGGTAGTGTGGAATCCCCATAACTCTCGAATAAAGTATAGACCAATAATTACTAACCAACCTATAAATAGCATTCATATTAACTGATAAACAATTTTTATTGCCAGTATGGCCGGCTGTGCGTCTGGCAGCATAATATTATTATTTTATTTTCCCACAGATACCTATACATACAGAAAATAAACGATGATAATAGATAATGTCAATTAATATTCTTATTTGTTATTGTTATTGTTATTTTTCGACAGGCTATGAAATATTATAACTTATAAATTATAATAGTACCTACTTAATAAATATGTCGTTATTTTATTTAAAAATAAATACTGTTATTTTGGGGGGGCTATGGCCCACGAGGCCCTACTATATACGCCACTGTGTCCAATATAGTTTTATGGATTAAATCAGATTAAATTAAAATTTTTGTTCGGTAGGAATAATTTTTTACCATAATTCTTCTTTAAGGTTTATTGTAGGTAGGTAACCGAAAATATTTTTTTTCAACAAACAAATTTATCATTGACAGAAAAAAACACAGTATAATAATAAAAATGGTAAATTAAAAAAGGTTCATATACATGTAGTTGGTGTGTGTGTTTCTAACATGGGTGAAATAATTAAAAATGTAAGACAAATTTAAAATCTTGAATAGGTAGGTTAATTTATGTAATAAAACAATTAAGTAATTAGACATAACCTATTCTTAAGCAATATTCTGAGTTTAGGTACTTACATATGATTATTATAAATATAATATTTAATTATGTATATTAGCTACCGCGAGAAAAATGATTACACATAATCTGCACTGTTGACATTATGCATTGTAGATTTTCAGACATTATTGGTGTAGCTTATAATATCTCCATCCAGATCTGGTTTTAAAGCGGGGGACAAACGTCTTTGAGGATGAACAAATTATCTTAGATTAAATAAAAATAAGGTTTTCTCCGTAAAGAGAACATTATAATCGGAAAAAAATATGTTAAATATAATATGGTATATAGGTATGTAAAATGCAATAAGTATGTTTAAATATTTATATCTATAAATATATTTATTCTGGCTGTACCTACATGTTATGAAGGGTCTATCGTCTATCGTTCTTTTTTTTTTTCGGCAACTTGGCCATTGGTATAAGATCCATTTTTTTTTTACAAATAGGTATTGCATAATAATAAAAAAGTTTAATAACAACAAATGTTTAGACTAGATTATATGAGAATAATTATAAGATTGTGCTATTCAGATACTTAAATAATTTTGTCCAATCCTGTCTCCTAGAGGAACATGAATATGTCAGGTTATTTGTTTATCGTTCTATTTCTATTGTATCTATTATTGTGTATGTATGTGTTTGATTTTTGATTGGATGATCATAATATTTATTATTTATTTTAAATTTAAGTTAATTTAGTTTATTATAAACATGAGGGTCAGCTGCAGTTGCATATTGTATATTGTACCTATATATACCTACCAAAATAATATTAAAAATAGCATTAAAAAAAATAAATTTAGTGGTAGCTGGTTTTATTGGTATTTAACCACTTAATGTTTTCACGATCTTCTCCAAAGATTTGTGTACAGAGTTGTATTGGATTATCCATAATATCACCATTAGAAATGATTTATCACAGGTGTGGCCAAACTATATGCATGGCTATCATTTATTACACAGCCCTTAAAGGTATTTATGTTTTAAATCTTTTGATTTAAATTATCTATTTTCAATCATCCAGTCGTGGAAGCGAAACATTAGATTTATTTGTTTTATGGCCCCTATTATAAAAAAGTTTGACACCCGCTGATGTAAATCAATGCCATACTTATCGATCCCGGGGGCCCGAAATTTATAAATACAGCCCTACCTCCAATTTCTAATGTCGAATCTACGACAAACGAAAACAAGTTGGAACAATATATTGTTATATTTAAATATTATTGGGTTATTTTGTAACGTTACAACGCATGATGATTGCATCGTACAAAATACTCACGGTAATTCAACGTCTCACTTTTTTCAATAAACATCCAAAGTTTTTCGTCATTTTTGCCAATCTACTTTGTATTTACCTAATATTGTTACCGACGCGTCGCTAGAAATATTCCATTTTCCGGGTGTCCTAAATGGATCTTGATCATTAAGTTAAAATTTATTTCGTTTCTTTTTCATTTAATGCATTGACCTTCAAGGTTTGTGCGTTGAGTAAAAATAATGCAATTAATGAAAAGTACAACAGTGTCAAATATAAGCAGATATTATACAAATTTAATTTCAAATCATTATAATTGATTCACTAACTTTATAAAGCAAAACCTTGATAACTCGAATCGGTCGAGGACAAAAAAAAATTTAGTTACTGAAATTACGAATTATAGAGTTATTGACGTTCCACTATTGTACCTATTTTATTTTAATCATAGATATTTAGGTTGATCCTAATTTTATTTAACACTATTTTAATTACTTTATTAATTAACTGTGCTCCAGCATACCATGTTTTAAGGAGTAATATTTAGGCAATTCATAACACACGTACATTTTAATTGTGTCATCGTGAGAGTAGTAAATAAACATTAGTGTGTGTAAACCATCATCGCATGCCACTGCTTACCGGGTGACAGCTTAATGGATTCCCGAAACTATCGCACGCACACACACATATCAATAAATCGTGAAAAACGAAATATATTCTTATATGTTTAAAAAATACTAAAAGACAAAAGCGGTAGTAAATTAAACATACTTCCTGAAGTTCGATTGTAATTTCGAAAAAAAGGATAAATTCGCAAGTTTCTAGACTATGTTTTGTAGGAATCACTTTTTTGATATAAAGCCAGGTGTGCAGACAATATATACAAACGTAATGCAATTATTACATGAGAATTTGAAAAAATATATACATCAATTTTAAGGCCCTTTAAAAATTAAAATTTAAAATAATATTCCTAGAAAGCTCAGTTATTTTATCGAAGAATTCATGTATACATTAAAAATTTAAATCGGACATTTGGAAGTATGTGCAATTTACCACCACTTATTGGTCTAAAACGCACGAAAAATACGTGTGATGCGATCCCCTTAAAACATTCTACGCAATAGATAGACAAAAAGAAAATTACACAGGACACACGCACTGGTACCGAGGCGTGGCAATAAGCATTTTCAGCAGATTAAAGATGACCACAACATCCCTGGGAACAAAACACGTGTCAAAGGGGCTAGGAGAAGTACAGGGTAGGCCTATAAAAGAGAGCCCCGAACAGCCCATATACATATGTGATTTGACCAGACAAGCCAGAGCACTTTTCAGTCAGTCTTTTGGAATATTGTTTTGGACTTGGAATGTTTTTTCAACAGTGAATTATTTGGACTTAGACAATATTCGAGTCAAACCGAATGTCGACTAAACACTTAGTAATTTCCTGAGTCAGATATTTTTCTGTCCCAAACTTACGAATTTAACAGTTTCATTTTAAGTGTTTTTAAACTGCAATAAAAGTCAATCAGTAATAATTAAACAATCTACGCTATTATTCACACTCAAATACCTCATCCAATTCTTCTTCTAAGACACCTGTAGTTGCCTGACCATTACAGCGGAAATTAATAACACTGGTCATGGCGTTAAGTTAGAGATTTATTTTAAGCAGTAAGCACCTGTGGCACTGCATGTGTTACGTATGTTGTATAGTCATATGCAATCTGGGAAGTCAGCCGTACAAATTAAAATATTTTCTAATTACCTACACATTTTGATTAATTCTACAACAATAGTTCAAACATTTAAAAAAAATACACAATAACTTACTAATATATACCAATAATTTTTGTTTTGTTGATAACATTTTAAATCTAAAAATGCTTTCATTTTTATTTCACAATTTCACATATCGATGTTCGCTTTTATCTGAATTTATAACTTTCTGATTTTTATATTGTCACACGATATAGATTCAATTGTTTTATGATTTTCAATTAGGTCTTTAATATAATTTTTTTATCTTTTTTTTATCAACTCTACATTTTTACGATTTTAATTTCTATTTAACCTAGCCGTAGATATTGTCGTTCGTGCATTCCATCATATATTTTGTGGTTGCGCGTGGCTGTGTAACGGGTCAAAGAAAATTAAATATGTATTAGTTATTAATTATTTATTATTACCCACATAATATTACGAACAATATTATAGACCAACCGGCTATTGTTGAATTTTAAATTAAAATTTTATATATCGAGCGCAGCAAAAAAAGTATTATATTTACTATGATGTGTGTTTTTTTTCTGTCATCAAAATTTGTGGTAGTAAAAATGCTTAGATTTTTGACATCAGTATCTCCATTCTGATAGAAAAGTAAATCTAGTTAGTGTATTCGGGAATTCAGAATTGATAATCTTCAGAAGTTTTCAAAGGCGTCGGAAAAAACATTAAAAAAATAAAGGAATGCATTTTACACAAATTCCATTCTTGACAAAATCGATTTTATTTTTTCGGTTAAACTCAAAAACCAATAACCTTAAACACTTGCAATTCTCACCAGAAACAGCGAAACCTCGATATGTCGGAAATTTTATTTATAAAAAATTTAATTATACCGATACTAGTTTTATTTTGCATCAGTATTCGGTATTATGGTCACAAGATAGGTATTTTTTCATAATGAAAAACTGTATCGATTTATAACACCCATCAGTAAATGTATAATAATTTATTATTCGATATTTATAGTTTATACCATCGCCATTTTTAGAGAATATTATTCTTCCCCTGATCATGATATTAAAAAATAATTTTATTATCATCAAAACAATTAAAATAAATATCTTATGCAAAAAAGCCATCATAATATTACTACAATGAAATAGTATAGGGGATTAAATATCTAATTTTTGGTAAGAAATCAGTACCTAATAAAATCTATTAAAAAAATATATATTAATCCATGTAGGAAAATAATATTTTCAAAAACAAAATTTAGACAGAAAATAAATTAGTGTAGCCACCTTATCGAACGTTGTATAATTATCAATAATAGGTATTTGAATCGATAATATAATATAGTTTTCGTTTTTATAGATTATAATAACTTAATCAGTAATTTGTACAAGTGCATCGTTTAAGTGGTGGGATTGGAATTTATTTTTATTATTTTTTTTAAATATCATTTACAGACGTTTGAACTACACGTATTGTGTAACATTTTTATTTTTAATTTTTTCAATATTGTAAATAAAAATTTTAAATCTGATAAACATTTTTTTTTTTTTGAAAAATTTAAAATATCCAGTTTGTAAATTTTGATTTCTAGAAATGTAGATTGTAAAAAAGTCATATGTGGAAAGCTTATTTTTCACAATTTTTAGAAATTTCATTATTTTTATTTAGTGTAATTGATCCAGTCTTAAAACTCATTTTAAATTCAAGAAGTAAATATAAACTTTTTTTTTAAATAAGTAGGTATTTCTTACAATTTAAATATATATATTTTTTAAATGATTACTCTTTAAATAAATGATTTTTCCTTCAAAAAAATTTGACTTTTCTTCAATAAATCATAAAAATAAACCTTTTGACTTACCTAGGTAAATATTTTTACAGTCAAAAGTTTCCTAATAATCAGATTTACAAATTGCATATGGCTATTTGAAAATGTTCTATAAATTTAAATCAGATTTTTATTTTTTTATTTTCAGTTCCTTAAAAAAAATATGGATAAAAAATGTTATAATATATGCTTATACCGCACGAGTCTCTCAGTTATATTGATTAGAATAAAATATATTTCTTTTGTCACGATTTATTGTTACACGATTTAAAGTTCACTAGTAAATAAATAATGTTTTTGGAGTTTAGTATGAATTGTAAATTGTTATTCAATCGTTTATATTGCATTGTATACGTAATAATATATTATACCTATAAGGAAACTTTTTTTGTTTGTTTATTATTCAAGAATATTAAATTATTAACAGTGCAGTTCAAATTTGACACGGAAGCATATGCACAACTTCCCATAGCTTATTGAGTTAAGACAGACCTTCAAAAATTAGAAAATAAAGTAATAATATAAATTTCTATGCAAAGTGAATTTTCTAACTATAAACTACTATAACTCTAGTCTTCTAGATTTCAATGAAGTAATAAAAAATAATTTTTCATTACATAAATAACCTATTTTTTTTTTTGTTAATGTTATGCAAAATATATTATTTTTTTAAGATATAATAGTATAGAGTTAAGCAGTCTGACCTAAATAATCCATGAAATGTTCAGCAAAATCTAATGTAATAGCAAAAACTGTACTTTTAAACAAATATTTATATTTAATTTTTGATAAATTTTTGTAAGCACGCAATGATAATATTTGTCTCCTACTATTGATATTTTTTGTACTGTAATGGCTTTAGAAGACAGTGATGTCTACCATGATTTATATAAGTAATGATCAAAATTAGGAAAATAAATGGTTGAACTATAAATCAATTTATATTAGGGGATCGCATCACACGTATTTTTCGTGCGTTTTAGACCAATAAGCGATGGTAAATTGCACATACTTCCAAATGTCCAATTTTAATTTTTAATGTATGTATGAATTCTTTGATAAAACAACTAAGCTTTCTAGGAATAGGATTTTAAATTTTCATTTTTAAAGGGCCTTAAAATTGATGTATATATTTTTTAAAAATCTCATGAAATAAATGCATTACATTTGTATATATTTTAGGCACATCTGGATTTATATCAAAAAAGTAGTTCCTATAAAGTATAGTCTAGAAACTTGCAAATTCAGTCTTTTTTATGCATATAAGAATATAATATTTCGTTTTTCACGATTTATTGATATGTGTGTGTGCGTGCGATAGTTTCGGGAATCCATTAAGCTGTCACCCGGTAAGCAGTGGCATGCGATAATGGATTACACACACTAATTTTTATTTACCACCCTCAAGATGACACAGTTTAAATGTATGTGTGGTATGTATTGCCTACATACTACTCCTTTAAACATTTATGCTGGAACCCCCTTTAAGTATTACTATAGATAAATCGATTATATATTATATCTTATGTGATCTATATCACAATGCTTTTAGATTCTGAGCGGAGCAATGAATGTATTGGTTTTACAATGATATGTTGTTTTTTTTTTTGTGCCTGTGTACACGAGAAGTAGTCGAAATAATGCTTCGATTTTCCACTTCAGTAGCTTTTCTGGTTGGAAAGTGAATCTAGTTGGTGCATTGGAGAGATCATTTTTTGAAATTTCCAGTAGTTGTCAAAAGCACCGGCAAAAATAAACAAAAAATTAATTAAAAACGGGAATTTTCACGCAAAATCAATTTTTGATTAAATCGATTTTAGATATTGTTGTAACTCTAAAACAAATGACCGTAGACGCATGCAATTTTCACTGAATGTTAATACTTTCATTTTTATACCTATACAATTTATTTAATTTACAAAATTTTTTTACATTAATTTACAAAATCTTTCAAATCTTTTAAAGTTATTTATAGATATTTGAAATTTTCAACCTTTTAGTTTTTTAAAAAAAAAAAATGACAATAAAATTTTATTCACTATAGCTAAAAAAGCTTCAAAATTTAATACAAAGATCCTAATATATTGTTAAAATGATATTTGAAAAATATTAAAAATCCGTAGTCACAATTTTTTTAATAATCATTTACAGTTCGAATTTTGACAAAATACGTAAAAATCACGAAAATGTGCTGTTGATTTTGTGTTCGAAATTCATAAAAATTTATCTTTTTAAATCTAAGATTTGAAAATTTTATACAAGATTCTTCATGAGTTTGCCTACTTTTATCATAAAAAAATTTCTACTGAAAATTCAAATTAAATTTTTATGATCATTTGAATTACAATATTTTATTTTCAATAATTTTATATTTAAATTTTATACTCAATTTCTCGTGTACCGATATTCTTATTTTATTGTTATTCAAAAACGAATAACTGTAAAAGCTTCTAATTTACACCATATGTTTATTTTATTAATTCCTTTACTCGATAAAATTTTCAATATATTTCAACAATTTTTCAGTTATTTATGGACATTTGAAATTTTCCGTTTTTTTAGGTTTTTATTCTATGAATGACAATAAAATTTATTCGTTGAGTCAAAAAGCTTAAAAATTTAATACAAGTACTCCTAATATATTGTTACAATAGTAGTTAAAAAATATTAAAAATAAACATGTTCAATTTATTTTTATAAGCATTTAAAGTTCAATCTTCGACAAAATTTGTCAAAATCTCGAAAATTATCAATCATTGAAATTAAAAAATTATAAAATGTTCAATTTTTATAACTAATATTTGAAAATTTAAAACAAAGATTTTAATAAATAGTCCATACTGTAACCAAATAATGTATAGAATATTATATACACGGTTATTTTTTAAAGCTATTTTAAATTTAATTTTGGGCGAAATTACATATTAAGATCAATATTAACGATTTTGGTTATTTTGTTGCAATTTAAAAATATTACTCGTGGATATATTAATATGAAACTGAAAAATCAAAAATCAAAATATGGTCTATCCATATAATCTACAGTTTAATATTACCCATGATTTTATATAGTATATCTTATTCCGTGTCTTAAATTGTGATATAGCTACCGTTTGATAACAATATCAATATAATTTAAAATATCCTAGACTGACATACCATCTCCTCTCAGATTCGTTTTCGTATACAATGATATGATATCATTGAATTAAAATTTAATACCATCCATCATACAGTAACCAACTTGCAACCTACTGTACAGCGGAGCTACATCCACTTGACTCCCTTTTTATTTTTTTATTGTTGCTTTGTGCCCTGTACCTATATCATTATCAGCTTATTCTGTCTTTTTTTGAAGACTCTTCCCGTGGTTTAAATACCACATTCATCACCCCACGTTATTTCTTAGTCTGGTTTTCCTTGAATACCGATGTGTTGCGTTATGCCTGGCCTACCCTATCGGTTAAAAGGTTACGCACGAATGTATTGTCATGTATACTATAATTAGGGTAACTCGGGACACCATTCCATGCACCGCTATTACGCTCAAATAGCATTGAAATTGAGTATTCTATATCAATATTAAATAATCAATATTCCATGTAAATACGACCCATTTTGCATACGGTAAAGATATCGTGTAGCGCCTCGTCGTGAACAGGTACCCATAATAATAATAATATATTCTTAGAAAGTTCGTATGGCGTGCATGTTTAGCCGGTAAAACCGAGCACTTTAATATCATTATACCTAACACCTGTCGATTGTTTGTTCGGTTGTTTACTTTGCTGTTATTAATAATGGAGCACTGGCGAGTGGACGTCAAATTACAACAACAATCGTTATAATTACACGTCCGTCGCACTAGCTTCTGTAGTCTAGCCCGTCACGATGAAAAACGAAACGGTTTATAGTATATACATAGGGGCTCACTACTCGGTGTATTATTAAGTGCCACATTTGGACATTTTGCATCAAAGTGAAAAAATAAATTGGCACCAACTACGGGGCCAGCACACGAGGAATATGAAGGACACTGATTTTTTTTGAACTTTATAGATTTTGACCAAAGAAAAGAATCTATTGGTTTTACAATACTGCAGTGTGTTCTATTAAAAATATTGTTTGACGACTTCAAGAACAATAAATTAATAATAAAATACAATTACAATATGAAATACGACTGCTAAAACGTAATTGAAAAATCGAAAATTTAGATACCTATATTCTATTATATAGGTTTTTTTACTTCCTAAGTCATGGATAAATTTAAGTAGGTGTAAGAGTGATGGTTTTGTTTTTAAAATGTCCTTAGTATCAGCGTCTGTATTATAATATTTTATCTAAAAACAAAAGTTATGAATTATTGACAATAGTTTTCAAGTGCTTACAAAATATTGTACAAACTCAAAATTCGTTGTTATATTTCACCATCAACCGACCCAACTGTTTTCACAATCGGGTTATTGCTAAGATGACTGGTGCACATGCACTTTGTGGTGCACTCATGGACGGAATACTTGCACCATTATGGTCTGCCTGCTTCCAATGGTCAAGTCGACCGGGAATTTCTATTTCGTCCATCCAACATACCAGGCGGCACATAAGAGAGTCACACATCCTATGTGATATCACCATGAAAACATGTGGATTTCCTGAAATTTAATCATCAATTTGGTCGGTGGTAAAGATTTAAATTAGAGGTGACCGCTCTTTGAGGGAAATCGGAAAATCCCGATGCCGCATACCAATGAGTTAATTTTGCAGTGGCCAGAGCATCCTCATCCTCACGAATTGCTTAAGTGAAGTTTTTTTTTTCAAAAAGAAAACCCTGCAATTTTCAAAACAAGATAGTAATTTATTGTCAACATTAATACTGGATATTTTATATTAGTATAACAGAAACTGCATACTATATTATTATAATAAGTAGGTAAACTTGTTGTTGTGGACTTGTGGTTATGAATGTTAAGTATCAGGTATGAAGTAATATTGTTAAAATACTCAAAGAAACAATAATTTCACACACTATAATTTTTCATTTAAGGGTAGTATTATAATTTATTTCAGAACAGTAAGTTAGAGAATGTATATTTTAAAAAAATGGTTAAATATCACAATAATAGAAGTTCTGGTAGAAAGTATATTTACAAAGTATAGTTATATTTCAATGTTTTAGTTTAATTTCAATTGTTAACTAATATTATAAATAAATACAGTAAACTATTGTTGAATATTATTATCCTCAGTATCCTCATAATTTTTGAATGAAAAAAAAAATTTACAACTAAATCAACTTAACTTAAAAAAATATAATTCGAATTTTTTAGAAAATAAATAAAATAAATGGTTTTACAACCAAAGTTTTTCTAAAAGCCGGATTTACAAATAAGACAGGTAATTTGAATTTTTACCTAAAAATTTATATCACATTTAATTTTTTTACATAATGAAGCATTAAAAACTAACGACAAAAAAATATTATACTAACAGCGTACCTAGTGGAAGTTTCTTTAAACTACGCAAAAAAAAAAAATTAAAAAAAATATTAACTAGAACAAATTAAAATTGATGAATTTGTCAGGTTTTCTTATTATACTGTTCATAATGATATATATTTCATTATTTGTACTGGCTGTATAAAACCTGCATAATCTAATATTAAATATAATTATTTTGAACTTAAAATAACTATAAAAAAACTGTGTTTTTGTTTATTTTTAGATTATTCGATTACAGATTGGACTAATAACGTAGATCCTTAAATTTCAAATACTTATAGCTATAGAAGTTGAACATTTAATAAATATTCAACTACAAAAGTCATTTTTCAATTTTCAATTTGAGAAATGTTGTCCAAATTTAAACTTAAAATGCTCAAAATAAAATATCGTGCAGATATATTTTTAATCTATTTCAACTGATATTGTAAATATATATCAAGAGCCTTGTCTAAATTTTCAATCTTTTTGATCCAACAATGTAATACTGCGTTCTCGATAGGCGATTTGAAAAATTTTCAAAATAGAAATTTCTTAAATGGGGTTTTTACATATCTTTAATAAAACATGAATCCAAATAATTCGAACTAACTCATTCATATGAAAAGTAATAAATTTTAAAAACAATTTAATTTTAACACGCAAGTATCTATCTGAAAAATGTCATAAAATAGTTAAAACAAGTCAATAGTTTTCAAATGAAAAAAGTTTTTACAACAAAATGAACTTATCGATATTGTTGGATCATTAATCAATTGCAAACTGAATTTGTCTCGCAATAAAGTTACGAAAGGTGCTGAATCAGAAAGTAAAAGAGTAACGGATGTCCAGGGATTGTATTATAATACGTAATATTATTATGATGTCATAATATTATGTACTTACATGACGTACTGATGCGCTTCGAACCGCCGCCCCGCCGACTATATGAAATCATCGCAGACGATCATTCCGTTTTTATCTAAATTTTTATCTCATTATAATATAATTGTTAGCATTCAATATTAATTGCGACTATTTATTTATTGAGTATTTTTTATTTAATAACCCAACCGAAAAAACTGTCGCTTAATGCCACATCCCATAGCCGTTTACAAAATACAGCTCTACGTCAATCTGTGGCTGCGCACAACGACATGTCCGTGTTCGCGTTCGTACGGCCGCCCGTTCGCTTATTTTTCCTCACTACCTTGCGTAAAAAAGTTTAACTTCAAAAAAGTTTGAAAGCACTGCGTTGATAAGTAGTACTTACTTATTGTTAATAGTTACGTACAAAAGTTAATTACCAGTTCAATATTTTGCATGCGAGTGAAGGAGTGAAGATACTATTCAACTAGTACTGTGTTATCTGTAGCCAAGATTGCTATTTGGCAAATTTAATTGATAATATTTTTTATACAAAACGATTTAATAGGCAATTATCATTTTTTAATAAACATCACTAACCACAAAACTCCATAAGTGGGCGTAAATAGGTAGATATAATTGCAATGGGAAATTGTCAAATGAAAAATAACAAACATGTATACGGGATGTAAGTATGTAGCAGAAATAACTGATGGATGATGCAAAATGAAAAACTGATACTAGTTAAACGCATGAAAATACTTCTGAAAATTATAATGATTATAAATAAATAAAAAAACTTCCTTCTATTAATTGAAAAGAGTCGTTCCAAAAAGAATAGTTTGAAAAAAATGTATTACCTACATTTTGAATTAATTCAGGTAGGAACTCCAAAACATAAATAATTAAAAAAAAAAAATTAAAAGAGCTACTCGCATGACTTAAAAAATTAATAAATGGTTTGGCCATTAAAATTTAAAAATATTTGATTTTTTGTTGACATTTTAAGGTACCTCTTATGTATATAAGTATAGTAACAATATATGCTAATATATAGTTTAAGTGTATAATTTGTGAACAGAAACACAAATGCATAAGTAATGCATACTTATAAAATTGGAGGTTGCACAAAATAGGGTAGTCTCATATAATAATATGATGAATTATTAAACTGCAGTATTCAAAACAGAAAGGTATAAGAATACAAAATAAAATAAATGATATAAATCATATTATTGATTGGTAATGATGCATAAATAATGAGAAAATATTATTAATAATTCAACGACCTTTGTGTAGATTGGTGGTTGGCTGAAGTCATTAGTGATTAAATAGGGAATGCATTGTATGGCATTGGATTTGCCTTATTCCATAACATGATCATGCAATAGTGGACAACTCCGAACAGTGATAGGCAGACGAAAATAATTGCACCGCTCTGGTGTATGTATACAATATCACGTTCAATTCTATAAAAGCCAAGGATGGAAATTCTCAAGAATTAGTGACTAGCAAGTGTTTAAAGGCAATTTTATGTAAATTATTTCAAATATAGTTTGATAACGGTACATAATATTATTTTTATAGGAAACGAAGATTACACGATTTGTTTTGAAGTGGTGTTTGGGTATTGTATGTATAATATTTACGATTATTTAATTATAAGTGACGCGCACTATTTGTCAGTACATATTTTATGACGATGGACATTCAGAACGAGAAGAGCAATATCTTCAACTTTAAGTTGGCCAAACTCATTGGTTTATATCAAATTATAGATCCTGGAACTGTACGAATTCGAGGTCGAAACATCTATCACTTTGTCATGACATGTGTTTTGGTGTACATGTGTCTCATATCGATACTGATGAACCTTAGGGGTCTGTATAATTTTACGTCAAATCTGCCTATAAGCATCGATTATTTTTGGAAATCAGAAAACACGTTTTATTTAATCTATAAGTCTTGGATCGTCATCCAACACTCGGATGACTTATGGAATTGTTTGTCGATCACACGGTACAGTTTTACTTCGTTCGGCAACCGTAACAGACATATACTGGATCTTTGGCGAGAACGTTTGATATGTTTATCGACCATATATGCAATTGTTTCTTTCTTGGCATTGACCATTGACATAGTCCTCGTCTTTGTATTCAGCAAAGATTTAACAGCAATAAAAAACTACAACGGTTCCATAGCTTATTACCGCCATAATATCATGAATTTCTATTTCATCGTATCTGACGAAACATACAACTCAAAATATTATATGTTTTATTTCATAGAAGCATTACATATCTATTTGGTTTTAATATTATTCTGTATATTTGATATTCTTCTGCTTACACTGTGCTTTGGTATGAACTGCCAGATGCAAATCATTTGCTCTGCGTTTGAATCAGCCGGACACAAATCGAATTCCGTGATCGGTGAGTAAAATTTTAAGGTACAACATTTTATTTTCAAAACTATTTTTTTTAAAAATCGAATCTTTATATAACAAGGTTTTAGAAATTCAATTATTGATGCAAACATTACAAAAAAATATGTATATAACTATAACACACACACACATATATATATATTGAAACAAATTATAAGTTTTGATCAAAAAATGTAGTGTTTTAAGTCGTAGTCCAACTCTACATATTATAATGCATGATAACTTTAGAGTGCTTTCGTTGACCAAATGAGTATTATCAACAAAATAAACACATTTATACGATGTTATCAATTACAATATGTACTCATAATTAACTAACCTATTGAATTATTAGCATTATTGTTTTGATTATTTGTAGATAATCAAGCTGTAAGTACGAAGATACAGCCTAACGTACACAGTTTAATATACGATGAATTACAAAAAATTATAATAGATCATCAAGCAATAATGGAGTAAGAGTTGATTTTATTTTTATTGAATTGTCATTAAACATATTTACATTTTAACCGTAAAATAAACCAAATAAGGTAGAAAATGATCATCATCTATTTACATGAACATATTGAAGACAAAAAGTAATTACTAAGGATACGTCATAATGTATGAGCATTAAACTATAGTATATTTAGTATATAGGATGTAATATTTAGCTAAGCGTATTATATTTTAAACTAAAAAATTATAACAAAAATAAATTGATAAATTCGATTTACTGTACAAAGAAAACAGGTTAATATACAAATTAATAAAAATTACGTAAAATGTGGAGACTTAGTATAGATCGGATTTATTGTGTGGCGAATAACCTTTAAGATGATTGATCTAGTTAATTTAATGGCATTCCGATATCAAGTACACACAAGTTATAAATTCAATTTCTTCTTATGAAATAAAAATATTAATTGTAAGAGAAACAATATTAATCATAATCATACATATTCATTTAAATGGCTTATTCAATGTTACATTAAAACCTGACAAATTAAATAAAAATTATTTTAAAATTTTTTTTGTTTTACAAAATTGATTGACCTTATATTTTTTATTTTTAATACTGAAAATCAAACATTTGAAAACTTTTGATTGTAAAATAACTTATCAAAGTTAAGGAATTTAATTTTATGTTTTTTAAAATATCTGTTTTTTTAGTAAGCCACCTTACATAAAAAAAAAAATTAAAAAAAAAATTTCAGATTGATTTTTCCAAATTCTAACTCTGTGTGACGAATGTGGGCAATCATTACCTTATGTTAAGTAGAATGACTTAAAAAGGCTATGCATTTACTTTTTTCAGGAAATATGAAGATTTTTTAAATCTGTTTAGAAGAGTGATGTTGTTACAAATTTTCATCTCTTCATTATCGGTCATCGCTCTTTGCTTTACTTTCATAATGGTAAACAAATTACGTACTACTTAGTTTTCATTATACATATTATTATACCAATGCAATATCATGATTTAATATTCAAATAACTTTAATATAACATAACTTTAACATAACTTTAATTATTAAGCATATAAATATGAATTATAGATGAATGAGATTATAATATTATTTTTTCTTAGAATTCATAATTGCTCATCCAATAACTTGTAGAACAACCTTAACGTACCTAACCTTCACTTGTGCATCTTTACATCACTTTTTTTAACTCAAATCGATAAACGTATTTGTACATAGTACTACTGATAATTTAATAATTATAACAGTTTCCGATCATATCACTTTAGAAAATACTCGATGTTAAAAAAATGAATGGAGTCAAATTATATATTGTCCATTTCCATACAAAATTATTATTATTATATTTATTTAATCTCAATTACATAAAAGTTGTAATTTAGTACACTTAATTTTCTCACTAAGATGAAACTCTCCACCCCTTCAATTATGAGGTTTGGATATTCCTAATACACCGTAAAATATTTGGTGATCATAATCGATAAACAAATAACTTTGGGCCCACACCTTATATCCTCCGTCTCATAACATCTGGCCATGGGTACGTAACAAAATATAATCAACTTCATAATTACTTAAAAATAGAAAATGTGTTACAACTAACTTGACTATACTACAAGAAATTTCACAAATTGTTACATCTACACAAAAATCCTCTTATATCCCACCTATCATCACGTACACTTTCTGACAATCCCCCTCGCCGCCTTAAAAGACGCTGGTGTCGTAAAATTTTCTTCAAAAACAAATAAAAATAAATTAAAAATCATTTAATTATGTATAATTTGAAATCTGAAGGGTTCTATCATTTGATGGTCTCGCCTTATCCTGTGATTCTGTCATTAATTTCTACTGTTTTGCTGTACATACTATCACATTTACTAATTGTGTTTTTGTTGATACAGATTGTAATTTTTGTAAAGTAAAAAAAATACAAAAAAAGTACTTAAATTATAGTATTAATAACATTTGTAAAATAATAAATAACTAGGCAACATAATTTGAATAATTCAAAATTAGAGAAATAAATTATAACATTCTATTACAAATATCTATTAAAAAAATTAACAGAATGTATTTTAAAATAAAAAAATTAATTTGTTTATCATTATAGGGAAGGACATCATTCTATTCATAGGTATGGATAATGCATTATTTGTTTTGTGATTATTTATATACACTGTAGTCATGATCGATAATCTAATTAAAAAAATATATATAAATAGTTATGGATAAAAGAAAAGGCCATTTAAAAAATATATTTTTTATAAAATATTTAATAAATATTTTGATCCAATCATTAATTTTTCTTCTGTTTGATAAGCTTATGTTATTACACTTATTCAATAAAGATTGATAAGACAAATGAGGTACATGTACCTCATTTGTTAGTTTGTTGCCACAGAATGAGGATACAATTAGAGCTTTTAATGTATAATGGTCTTTGAAGTCTCATAATGAAGCCAAATATAGAAAAGATTCATAGATAATTAATTCAGATAAACGATTTGAATATTTAATTAGTTGAAATTCATGTGTGCACAGTATATGTGAATTAAGTTGTTAAGTGTTAACTGATCAGGTGTAAAATGATTTCAGGGTTTCTCCAACGACGATAGATATACGGCTTCGACAGCCATAGTAAAGAATACGTGTTGTGTAATTCCTCCAATATTGTTTCAAATATTTATGGTGTGTTATTTATTTGGGAGTATAAACGATCAAGTAATTTTAATATGCATTATGAATAAAATATTATTTATTATTCGTTGATCCATTAAAATTGGTTTGGTATAACTTACGATTATATT
>PVMI01085821.1:0-15811 GCA_008528875.1 Aulacorthum solani
TCTTAAATATTATCATTAGTGTAAAGAATATTTTTTTGGTGGAAATGTATTATTTTTGAAATTAGAATAATATATTTTTAAAAGTATTAAAAATGATTATCCTATTAATAAATAATTTGAAAATAGTATCTTGTAGTAAGTTATAGATTATGTAATTTATATTAAGCATAACTATTTGCGTTCAAGGTGAACCGTGGGTGCATAGAAAAATGTCGTAGAAATAATTTTTGTGACTATTATAAGTGCACAATATGAACAAACAGACTGTTGTTTTAAAACAATTATGTGCAAAGCGCCATGAATACAATTTATATATTTAATTAAATAGTATCCATTTATTATAATGTTGATACTGCATATTTTTGTACCGATGTTTTTTTACATTTTTTATTCTAAGTTAAATTTATTTGAATGAAGTATTTATTTTTATTAAGCTTTAATTTATTAGTGTAATGGGTTTGGCCGACAAAAAAATACTCATTAATGTAAAACCAATATATCTAAAATACTTCCATCGTTAAAAACCTTAAAGTAAATTTATAAGATGATGAACTAAAATATCTCTTCCTTGATTTTGTGTAATACAAATCAGTCATCAGTTCCTAACATTATTTCTGAACGTGCCATTTTGGTTTTAATGAACGGTGATAAATTATATTATACCTACGTTACAAAGTCGTGAGTGTCAAGAGAAAGCTGTGGATCTAACACAATAATTATGTAAGTAATTTTAATTCACATAGCGTCTGAATAATATACCTATATATATACATATATATAAAGATATATTACAAATGTTTATTATACCTATATGTATATTTCCTATTTATCTATGTACTGTGTAAACGAAACGTAAATATTTCTAAAAAACGTATACCCGAATAACAGCAAATTATGGTAATATGTGTTAGTGTTAGGTATAAATATTGGGACACCGCCATCGCCCATCACCATATTATAAAGTGTTAAGAAATTTATTTTTCATCGCGTCAATCTAAAAACGATTGTGCTAGAGCGTCAGAATATAATAACAATATATTTCCTCTTTTGATACATGTTCATGTGTGTGCTTTGAATTAGGTGGATAGGTACTTGTTGGATTCCATTTTGCATGGGTTTGACGAGATAAAATGATTTTTTTATTACATACGGCCATTGTCACGCTCTAGATTTCAAATACAGCAGTGACAGCAGGCTGGTAAAAAAAAAACATTTAAAAAATAGTGTGCTATGTCAACACTAAAAATAGGCTAGTGATTTAGACTCCAAGATGACAAGGAAATTGGTGTGCAGTGCACGGCACGCAGTACTCAGTCGGAAGACGAAATTAAATGTTTTTTTATATTTTATAATGAAAATAAAAACTATGAGGATCAGGGTACTCTGTATGGGCTATTAGGACGAGTCTGTTACGTTTGTGTTAAAATATGGAATGTCAAAACCTCACATTCAAAAACAATTCCCATCGAAGCTCACTTAAACCCGCATTAGCCTATACACTTAAACAACTTTCGCAAGTTTCGTGCAGATTGTCTATGCAGTAGTGACGCGTATATAGAAAACATTTTAAGAATAATTTATTTTTTATGTTAAATTAACTATTTATGGCCACTTTTTTAACCTTGTTTTGATAAAATAAAATAATAATAGTAATAGGCAATATACGTACCTTTAATACCATTAAATTATAACATCTGTATATAATATGAATTATATTATTATTTTATCATAATTAATTATGTATATTTTCAGAATTGACAATAAATCAAAGGAACGATTGTTTTTTTTTTGATAATGATTATTAGATCAAACATTTACTGAATGTTGAAGTGTTGAATGCATATATTTTATGTGTAATCAAATTCACATATTTTGTACGTGCTCGCTGCTCTGCAGTGTACTATGGGATTAAAAACTCAGTTTGTTTATTATATATTATAGAATATTAATTATATTAATATTATATACAATAAACGAGGTAAATGAAATTGTTTTTAACACATATATACTATACCACGATTTTAACCGGAGACATGTTTTCAAACTATAATTATAATATAATAAAACATTTTACTAACATTATTTTATTTGGAACTAAAATATAAATAAGAAAAATGTAATTAAAAAATGGAAAGTATATTTTTTATGAACCTTTATATTATAAATTACACACCTATCATAATAATTACCTAATTATAATTTTTTTTTTTAATAAATTTAATTAGCATATTTTGTAATTTATATTTTACTTTGTATTTTAAATTATTTACATAAATGTTCATTCCTTTAGCTAAATTGATTTTTTTTAAATATGTTTATTGTTAATTATTACCTATCTATGCCACAGAGTATATTATAGACTATATGGTGCAAGAACAATTTCAAAATTAATTGATTTCAAATTTCATCATTATAGAAAAACGTTTAGGTATATTTACTAAGACAAATTATGTGATAAATAAACCAATATTATCTACCTATAATATAGGTAGTTATTAATTTGTATTTCAAATTTAAATGATATGCACCTGTAAATATTTTCTTCTTCTTTTAGCTACTTTTCCTTGAACGACATTACATTCACCGTGTTTGAATACTACTCTTCTGTACTGTCTTCTAGAGCTAAATCTTGGTTGTCGGTACCTATCAAAAAAAAAAAAAATGTTTTATTAAAATTACGATTTCATCAAACACTTAGACAACTTTTTTAAAGACAATACAATATCGCAACAAATAGACACTCAAAAGTAATATTATTTAAACGTACACACAATTATTAGAATCTTTATTAGATTAACTTTAAGACTACTTATTATTCAATAATAATCCAATAGTTTATTCAACGACTGCTTTATAGCTTATTAATTATTATTAATCTTTACTAAACAAAACTTTAAATACAAATATGTATACAATTATTTAGATGTTTGTCACTACCTTTCTCGTCATCTAACAAAACATTAACAAGCGTGTTAATAATTATTTATTTAGGTGGTATTCTTTTTGAGATAGGGTAAACAAAGTTATGAATATTATGATTAACTTTTTGTCAAAGTAAACAGTAGGTACACATTTTTAGTATTTTTATTAAAACCGATATAAATTAATAATATAATACACATAGATAAATCATCTTATCATTGACTAAATTTTATTGATACCTTGCCACGTTATAAACAACATTTTCTCACGTTTTCAATAATTTATATATACAAACTAATAATCCAGTTCCATAAAATATTAATTTGTCCTCTCACAGTCCCACGTATTGAACGAATTCATACGTTAATCATCTATGAGACTTCACAAGGACATTGACAAAACTGTCACTTTTGTTTTATCTGAGTTCTTGTTTTTTTTTACATAAGATGAGAGTAAGTATATTTTTAAATATGTTAAAAAGGTTCGTGTAATGAAAACATACTAAATTGCTTAACAATTTTAAATGAACCAAGACAGTTACATTATATTTATTTGAGTAAGACCCAACGAACTCATTATGTCATGAGTGAAAAATGAAAATGTTAAATTTCTTGTAAAGTAATTTACCTTATCTTAACATATTGATTAAGTACGAATGTTTTGGTTATTAAACACAAAATACCTTTAAGTATAAATAAGTAGTTATGATTTTGTTTTACTCTACTATTTATTACAAGTTAAAATAAAGTTACTTATTATAAAATAATAAACATTTAGTTTTAATTTTTAGTCATCCAGTTTAGTCACAACTCACAATATTGTTACTATTTGAACTATTTTTTTTATGAAAAGTATTTTCAGACATTTTGTTTTATTGGTATATCTTAAACTATAAATAATTGTTTAAAATATTATTTAAATAATAATCTGTATTGTATGCAATAATCGTTATAGTTTGTTAATATTTTTGAACACATGATTCAATTTGTTGTACGGTCATATTTTTAATCATTTTCACACACGTATATTATAATTATCAAATAAATAATATGTAACAATAATGTTTGATGAATAGGTAAGCTAAATGATGTAATATTAACAGATATAATACAAATAAATAAATAAACTATTGACGAATGACGCATTGATGGCCATTGCATGGGTTTAATAATTTCCCCTTTTTTTAATATCTGTTATTTTTCTTCTCATTGCGAAAATGAATCACTTTTAATGGCTAAAAAGGTTAAAATGATTTTTTAATAATGTTACAGATTTTCAATTTTTTCATAAATACAAAAATTGATAATTTCTTTTATGTAATTAATCTTGACAATTTAAAAATAATATTATAAATGAACATGGTCGTATTTATCATTTAGAATATAAATACGAGTTTGCAATATTATGTACCTATTATAATATACTATGGTGACATATATGTAGACTATCAACATATTGCACGAAATCAGTTAAAAATTATGAACAGTAGCTTACACACATAAGTAAAAAAAAAAATTAGTTTATTATTAAGTAAACATGTACCTTTAACTACCTACATTGTACAGTGTGTGTTCTATATACTTGGATCTATAAACTATGGTCTACATAGATAATCTATGTAACTTAAAATATTGAATTATGTTGTGTTTGTATGTACTTATGTAGCTAAACACACATTTATTTTAACATACTTGATACTTAATGTATATTTTTTTAGGCGATAACAAAGTTAAAGTGGAACGTTTTTAGAAGCATATAGATAGGTCTTCGAATAAATTCTTATAATATAAGCCGTAAGTTGGTAAGGTTAAGTTAAGTTTGGTAAGCATACGAAACATCACAAAAAAATGTCACTAAATCTTTCTAAAACAATATTTAATTGACTTCATAAAAATAAAAAGTCTAAATTAAATATTGGAAAAGTTTAAGAAAAAAGTTGGCATGGATAACAATTCAAGGTGTTAATTCCTCTTTGTACGAAATTAAAAACTGTATGCTTTAATAAAACTTGGAAAACTTTTTACTGTGTGTACGTTATCTATGTTATAGTTAATTTGTTAGCTAAATATTGCAATTATAATCATTTTCCAATTATTTTATTTTTAAATACATCAATCACACGATCTTATATTTAGGGTTATTTTAATAACTAAATAGGGATTTTATTCTCGAAGACGCTTAGATGGGATTATATATTATAATGATTGTAATAACATAATATTTATAAAATTTATTTAGATATTTTATCATTTTCTACAGAATACTTACATTTAAAAATTCCTATTTAATACTTATCTGATGTTACAATAGTTACATTTAGTTTTATTTCTTTATTTAATGAAAATGTTCTAAATATAACATTAATTAAATATTAAATCTAAGTTAAACTACCCATGACAAGCCTGTATTATTCCTTAATTAAAATGACTGTAATCAGTAGACTCTAATTTATAACATATTTTTCAGATTATTCCCTTATGACAAAATTAGCTATTTATAAAATAACAAACATATACATACTATATAATATATTATGTGTTACTTATTATTTAGGTACACATGTCACAATGCATTCCATCCACCAATAAGTGTAAAGTATTCGATTCATTCACAAACATACATTTTCAAGTCACAAAAATTATAGTAGAAAATAAAACGAAAGTCATCTGAATTCTAAATATGGTTAACCTAATGAAAATTTAGAACTGTATATTTCATTAATTTGAAAACTTTTTAAGAAAAATAGAAAGTTTTGTTCTAGTTTGGGTCAGATACTGTCTCACCAATATGTGAAATTTATACCGATGGAATTTTAATAATCGTGATCTGGTCAGTTATTTTATTACCTACCTATATAGGAAGATTACTAACCTACATCATAACCTAATTTAATAGCAACAAAGTGTTTCTTTTTTATGTGCTTTTGTTTAAAAAATTTTAAAATAAAATATAAAGTGCAATAATATACGGACTGCTTAGTGAAATACTTACAAGATATCTCTAGGAGACAGAAATCTTTATAGGTCAAAATTGTAAACCAAATTATTTTTAAATTAGTTTAAACTTTAAGGTATAATAATTAATAGTATACATTTTGTATCAGTACATATTGAGAATAAAAAATATTCTAAAAATAGAGTATACTTGTGTGAATTAAAACATTTGAATAATTTGTATACTCGCTTACTTAGAGAAATTAAAAGTATTCATTACCTATCGTACATTTATATTACTATATTAGTAATAACTATTAGGTATATTATTACAAATATAGGTCTAATACCTCCTTTAGTTAACGCCATTGAAAGTAACTGCTATCTATTCCATTGCAATGATAAGTCCATACATTTTAATATATCTATTCATGTTAAATAGTTAAAATGTGTATCACATTAATTTCTCGCAATGATTCAATAGGAAATTATTTTGTTACTCAGTATTTCTCTAAAATGTATTGAATTTCCAGTGTATCACTCGTTACTCATTCGGTATTCTCAGTAGATTAGATGGGAATTCTTTGAACTAAATAATATTATACCTACACAGTACACTAAATTGATGAGATTTAAAATTTTTGAAACAATATAATATAATATTCAATAATTGTAGTATTATCTTATACTTCGTTAACAATATAGTTACAGGCTTACAGCATATAGGTTATAAACTTTAAATGATAGGACATTGGTGCAAGAAAAAAATATTTAAAAAAAAAACGAAGTGAAAGGACACACTTATTTTATTCCAATGTCGAAGGTAGGTATATGAAACTGCAGTAAAGTCGTCTATTAAGCTGTATGAGTAATAAATTAGGAATTATTAAACAGATATTAAAAAAAAAAAAAATAGATTTCGTTTAAAAAATTACATTAACGACCCGTAAATTTTTATTGAAAAATTAAATGCTGATAATTTTCTAATATATGAATTTGAATTTCGTGGATATTATATTCGTCAGTATAAAACATTATATTATATATATTGATTATCACCCAGGTAATGTTTCAAAACCGTTCATAGTCTCCACGTTATTTGTAGGAGACGTAAATGTTTTGAGTGGGTCTATGTGCTTCTATTAAATTAGTTAATTTATTAAAATGTTATATTATCATAATATAATATGCGATTCAGGATTTTCTTATACAGTCAATCAGACGTCTTTAGTGTCGTGATCTTTAAAAGTGCAGTGTACAATAATTCTATACAATAGAATAATATTTAACAGATTCAGCCAGCAGCCATAAATAAAATATGGTCGTATGGATAGTTAATAAATTGTTATAATGAAAAATATTGTAACACTCGTTTATTATTCTCGTTGACTTGTATATAGGGTTGACACTATACTTGATTATATGTAGCGTCAAAAATTCTATATGCCTACCGGTATTTCTATAATTATACCGGAAATACTGGATGCCTACGGATATTTATCAAAACTGTGAGCGAACGGAGTGTAGTTAGGGTAGGCAGCTGTTGCTTGACTATACAATTTAACTTTGTTTCAGTGCTACAACATTATAAATTATATAATATATATATATATATAAAGTGTTGCAAGTATTAAGTACCTAATAAAAGTGTTGTGTATAAGTATAAGTATATTATGGGTGTTGTATACATAATATACCGATATGTATACTTGACATTATAAATTAATCGTTAATTTTAACGTTTGATTTCGAAAAAAAATATCAGTTATAAATATTATCTGTTACATTTTGATATAGGAAAGTGACAGTTATACTATAGTAATTTATTATTATTGTATATTTGAATAAATAATACATATTAATGATGGGCCTTTGTATATGTGATATTGGCATATTGCATTGATCGTATGATATTATCTTTTATAATATTATATTTAATATTGATATTAGAGTGGCAGTGTTTAAAAAAAGGTTATACCCCAGCCTCTAGCAAATAATTGTTGGAACAGGATTTATATAGGTACAAGTTTAAACATGCTAATACTATGTGTACCACCTAGTCCATAGTCACTCAAAAACGATGTTTGCACATGCTTAAGCCGATTTCATAGGTAATTCATCTACTCGTCTGTAGTGTGTCTTTTAATCGTATTCTGATTGGTCGTTGTATTCATGGTTTATCATTTACTAACCATCACGGTGACACGGTCTACAGGAAAATATTCAGAATTAGGCCAAGCTCGACTTTTGAACACAAAAACACGACATGCGACAAGCCGACAACGTAGCTGAGAGCCTTTGAACCAGTGGTTTTACACGGTGTTTACCATTTGCCAAGTACCACGGAAAATTGTCAAAATAATACGATAGGTAAAATACCTGCACTAGTCCTATAGTGACCATAGTAGTTGAATACGTTTTGACGAAAGGAGCTACTCGTGTGTAGTTTTTTTATACCGAAACTCTCGTCTATATGTTACACGTCATCTCGGTAACGTAATAATTATAATAACTACAAATTATGAAATACGACAAATACGAATTGTGAGTGCATAATATAATATATGCGATGCACGCGCATTTTCCTTGGGACGTTCTGCAGTCTGTACACATAGTAATAATAATAATAATAATAATAATAATAATATACACACATATTGCAATTACACATATTCGCATAAACGTCAGCCGTTTTTTCTTATTTATTTTGTCTCACACCGACTTAAATAGTAATAATAATAATAATATGCAAGGCACACATCAAAGGGGGGTCGACCTAGTTCACGCTCAACACTCGATTTATGATTAACCTACAATCCGATATAGGCCCACTGTACTATACTCGTGCGCTATACTGCAGCAGCAGTCGCTTCGTTATATAGCACCGCGCCGGTTGCCAAATTGTTATAATTTCGAGACTCTTGGCTTTCGGAAACGGGACAAACGAGACAGCCTGTGACGCACGCAATGTCGTGCATATCCTGGACGGCGGCCAGAGGACTATGTACGACTTCTCCTCTCACCCAACCACACCTCCCCCCCCCTTCGGCCCACAAAACACCCTTTCGCCGCACTCCGACACTATACAACCGTCAACCACACACACTCCATTCTCACCCACTGCGCGAACTTATATGTATATTGTACGGTACACATACGGTATAGACTTATACTGTACACATGCACCTAGTATGTCACGCGTATATGTCCACAACAATAATTTAGAATATATTATGATAATGTTGTACGGAGTGATCTGTTAGCTGTCTAGAATTGACTTTTGTGATTGTATTTATTTATTTGAGGATAACACCAAAAAACACAATCAGCACAGTAAAAACTAAAAAATAAAAATATTTATAACAATTACCAGCAAACAAATTACAGCTAAACTATCATCTGACCTATCAAACTTTCACCGTAGAACACGTAGAAAACGCATCCACAAGTGCTCAACTATTCTGACATGGGTTTTATATAATGGATCCTTATTCTAATTTGAACTTGACTAGCAGAAAATATTACAAAACTTTCAAGGTGTAAAGCACAATGGATCTTTGAATTCTAAATAATTCCTCACAATGAATCACTGATTTCGTAGAGCCTCGAAGAAAGATAATTAATTGGGAAACTGCAGAATCATTTTAGAATATAGATTCTTAACTTATGAAATAATGGTTCAGAACTAATTAAAAAAATTCACAAGCTCGTCGACAAGTGAAAGATATTTGCGTAATGCATTATAGTGTAAAGAAAATACGTTGTCATATTAATATATTGTTAAATGTATTTAACAACTTTAAGCAATAGGTACATACAATTTGATGAAAAACCTATTGTTTTTTAAAACAACCAACATTGTGAACATCCCGCGTTCTTGATATCAGAGACAGTTACTTTTGTAAATATGCCGGACAAATATAGTTTTCATTTTTATTATGATATGATATAAATTATATATATTGTGTAGCTTAGACGAGGGAAGTACAAAACGGCAAATGCAGGTACCAGCAGTAAAAGTTTTGGTTTTTTCGTCTAAGCTTCAAGTGCTATTGTAAATAAAAAAAACTATTTGATACTTAAGCATCAATATTTTTAGAAAATATGTAGGTTGGTATAGGTACTGCTATATATCTACTGCAGTTTCCGTTTCGTAAATGCTTAAAATATATAATTAATCTTTCAAAGTCACTGAGAGAATTAGTGACAGTCAGTTAAATGGACCACTCTGTATGAATATATATATATTATAGTATACACGCGCGAGACGCAAATAAAAATATATATTTCGGGCACGAAACGTAATCGGGAAACGTCCGCGGCGCCCGTCTACTGCAGGCCCGGACCAAGCGTCTATCGCTCGGCGAGGACGTTCGCGAAACCTCGAGAACAGAAGAAAAAAATCTATACCTACCTATGACAAAATATGACAATTATGAAATTAGATTAGTATTTTAATTATATAATATAATAATTAATATTATGTATATTATAATACTACAATTATATTATAATACTCAATGTTGGGAGTCTTACCATAAAAAACATTAGATTAATTTAACGTTAGTTAAATTTTACGTAATTTTTTTTTACAGGTGTATTAGTATGAATAATATTTCAACTTAGTGAATATATTATGAAGTCAATGATATTTTTATCATTTGTTATACCAGCGGATAACCAAGGGAAAGCAATATATTATATTTCTATTACTTATTAATTATTATAATTAATATTATATTAATACGCAATGTCATGCATATCATTCTAGTATTTTTAGTATAAGTAGCTATAGATACCTTTATAATAATATATTTATATTATTTTACTACTAGCTGTTCACCTGCAGTACCTACTCGTGAACCAAATGTTAGTAAAATAAAAATAATCGCATCTCGATATTACCCCTTTCGCCAAGCCACTGATTGTGCACATGAAAATAGTATTGAAATAAGATGTTACTCAATTTCATGAACGGTATCGAATAAAAAAATATCAGTAAAATTTTCCTTACCAGTATCAAATTTAAAGAGCTCCTATCTCTAAGATTAGGTTAATAATAGAATAATACCACTGTGCTATAAGTGAATTATTGAGATTTTATATAATAATTCGGTCGTTATTTCGCCGCCATTTCGGCGTCTGTGTACAAAACATGCTTACGTCACAGCGGCACGTGGTCGTCGGTTTTTTTTTCATTTTTCCATTTATCGGTTACCAGTACTTCTCGTGGGTGTACCTGCACCTTACCGTTATTCATTTCACACCAAGTCTTATATTATTTTGTGTTGCTCACAATATAAACTGACCACATACACATGATTTATTATACAGGGTTGTCGAAATCGATTGCAGTGGCACATTGCCGGGAGATCTCAATGATGTGATGCGCCAATTGGTGTCGCCAAGGGGTGTTTTTGGTGTTAAAATACCCCCTATCGCCTGCATACTTATGTGTGAAATATATAATTTTATATGTACTGGATGTTTCAGGTTTCAGAAAAAATATTTCATCGTGTGGTTCTACACAAAAATTAAAACACCCTCCCTCCCACTCTCCTAAAAAGACTCATACAAGAATGCTACGTGCCTGAATTTGATTGATGTTGAATGTATAGAATTATTAGAAATTATTGTATTACATTTTGACATCGCTGACTAAGAAACGGTTTCGAGTCTTTGATACAAGGCTTGTAGACTTTGAAAACCCTCCTGCGCCCACACTGTAGCAAACCGGGCCCGTTTACATAATATTATAAGGATAGTGAGTATTGCCTTGGTAAATACTCTAACCTAAAGTGGTAATAATTATAAGAACCTACCAAAAATACTTTGATATACTGGAATTAGTACCTAGAATAAGTACCTAGGTATTATTATATAGGTACTTATATAGTTATACCTATAATAGTATATTATCTAGTATATTACCTGTTAACCTATATATTATATTATTTAACCTTTATACTTAATATTAACTTTAGCGGCTTTTTCTGCTATGACAGAAAATAAAACAATGCAAGTCTAGTAACGTTTCACAAAATTATGCTGTGCACAACTTTGCAACAATGTAATATTATATTATTGTAATTTCTTATCATTCTAGACCGTTTAAATATTAACAAATAATCAATGATCTCTTGAATAGAACTCTGCACCTACTGAGTGTACTGAGTGTCTGAGTAGATATTATTTTATGATATATATAGGTTTTGAATTTGAAATACTTATCGACTATTATATTCTCCAGTGTATATACTATTATTATATTCACATAATTTGTAATAAAAAGAACACACCTACGAACTGCTGTGTTTTGTCAAAGCTAACGAATTATAATATGTTATATGACCTTATACAGTAAACATGATAATCAAAATCGGAATTTAATGTCCAATTTAAAATTAATAATGTGTAGTAAAAGTTTTACAATGTTGAATGTACTCTACTATACAGGTTTTATATATTAATTATTTTCCAATAAAAAAAACTGTGTAAGTACCTACCTACTTAAAATTGCATTTGTGGAGAAGGTATATATTATTGATATTTATATAGATATAAATCCAAGATTTAATAAATATTTAAAATAAATCGTTTGTCGTGTTAAATGAGTTATAACTTGTGATAATATTATACGTTTACTTTTCAAGTTTTTCTTACACAACCTACATATGCCTATTCGCATCACACATTTGTATAAATTGCATACTTGTATATAGTTGTTGTTACCTACCTATAATGATATTGTACACATGCCCTTATTGCTAGAGCTATAGAAATATAATAATTGTACGTACCTACTTATAGAATTTAATATTTTATAAACGCTTTTTCAATTAATATTTATTGTATTATAATTTATCATGCAAATCATGCATTACAATTAATAAATTATATTAAACTTACAATAATGAAGAAATCTTACATTTATCAAGTGGTGAGTGTATTAATTTTAAATTTATTTTTATTATCATGATATTAATTTTTAACGATGAATAATTTTGCATCACCTACTAAGAAATTATTATGATTTATGAGTATAAATACAACATGATTAAAACCCAATAAAATGGGCAATGTGTAATTATATTATATTGCATTTTCCTTTCCTCTTTAAACTTTGTTCAATTGAACGTCAATGCCAAGGTCAACAAAATTTTATTACACACATCTCCGTATGAGCATTTATGTTCTGTGCACCGTATGTAATGAATTTGAATTTAAGAGAAAAAAATCATTAATAATTTTATTAACGTTTCGCAATACAATGTTTCTAATACTTAGGTACTATAGAAATTAAATCTTACACAGTACAGCAGTATAGATCAGTATTCAGTACATATATGAGTATGTCATAAATGCCTACGTTATAGTGGCTTTTGTTTGAACAATCAATTTCAATGATTGTTTATCATACTCCAAATCACATTTTATGAAAGTTTGTGTAAACACGTAATTTTATTACCAGAAAAAGAATGTGTCGATAAATCATGAATATAAAATTGATATTTATTTACATTATAAATCGGATATTAAATGTTGTATTGTTACTTGTAAACATATCATATTTAATTATTAAATATGATACAAACAGCAATCCCAATCATTCCATTGGGATGATAATAAAAACTCGGAACTAATAAGTTTCACATAATATTATGTTATACATTTTTCAATTACTCAAATGTCTACCTATTCGGCTTAAAATGTTCAACACTTTGTTAAGTGCATAATTGTTTTAAATTTAAAATCAATTGAAAAATGTATTGTTAGTAAAAACCTCATGGATATGTGGTTACATTTAGAACATATACATTAGGTTTGAGAAATACATTGAATCGAATCTATAAGATTAGCACCGTGGAATTGTATATATAGACGTATGGTATTGAAAATTAATAACTATTTTAATGCTAAAATACATTTGCAAAAATACTTAATAATTATAGAGTATTATTTTAATATTTTAAAAATATGATCAGTAAGTAATCACATAGCTAATGGTTTCAAATTAAATCCAAAAATCCAATTTAATTTTTATTTAGTTATATATTACCTATTCCAATTATATATATATATATATATATATATATGTATGTACTTGAATGAATAATACACAATATGCAATAACGATACAAAATTACTCAATGTAAAAAACAAATAATAATGAATAGGTACATAAAAAAAAGGTAAGGAATAGGCAGTAGACGTAGTACATTAGTATCAAAAAAGGTACATAAAACACCTATAAAAAAATTATTAATACATAAAATATAGGTACAAAATAGAATATAAATAACTGATAACTGATAAGTGATAACATGTGAATAAGTAGAGCAAATTTCATGACCCAAATAACGCGCCCAGTTAATTTCTAATCAAGTGATATTCGTTTTATGTTGTCAAATATCTTACACAAATTACATTAAATTTAATCAGTATGAGCATTGATATTTTGTTTTTTACTAACAAATCGTTTATATTTTTGATTTATTTAATCATTCGTAATATTTATTGTGAAATTGTCACTTGATTAATGAATAAAAAATTTCAATTTAATTTTAAATTTGAGTTAATTAAGCATTACCTCGAATATGGCAAACCTACAATAGTATTTACAACGTATCATTAATGAGCTAGAATTTGTCACTGCAAGTGTAATTTATGTATTATCAAATATTAATAATATTATATTATTGCACATTCTGTAAAAGCAAAAAAGTTCAAATAAGACGTATTTATAGGCAACAAGATAATATAAGCCAGCCGTAACTACATAATTTGAAATTTTCAAGCATAAGACAATACAGACAAAATGCGCAAAACAATTGAAAACGAACTCACATTGGTTGAGATTGTCCATTACACTTGACGTGATCCACATTTCTGAAACCAGAAAATAACGACTTTTAAATAAACATGTACCTACATGGTTTTAATAATAATTCTTGTAATTTTTTTATTGCGACCACTCAAAAATTAAGTACAGTTTTTAAATATATATTTATTACAGTGTGTCCTAATAGCTAATAAGTATTAAAATGAATTATTTTGTGACGAGTACACGGAATTAGTGTAGGCAAGCCGCGTCAACTTGCGTAGCTCAAGTTAAGTTGGTAATCATATTATAGAGGACATAAAATTGACGGACAATTTAAATTTTTGTTCTCGAAAATGTTGGATTTTCGTTTTGAATTTTCATATCTATAAAATATGACATTGAAATAATTGAAATAACAAATACTTATTTTTAACTCACTGAGTCTCATCCATGTCTCAAGAAATTTCATTTACCATTTTTTCCGCATCAATCATTGGTGTGCACTAGACACTAATTAACCGTAATTAACTGTAGGCACCTATTCGGCTATTCATACATTAACGATGGAACACATATGTGGTGAAATCGACGGAAGAACTGATACTGAATTAACAATATTTCTTGGTATAAATATTTGTAAATACGGACTTGGTTAGTTTGTTATCTCTAATAAGTTTCTTCAAACAAGACCAAAGACCTTTCGTTAAATATAAATATATACCTTTCGGCTATTCCGCTATGTAACCAAGCTATTCAATGATAATATTCAACTTAATATGTAGAAAAATATTTTCTTTTGTTCGAGTTAATAGATAATTAATTTAAATAAAAAACAACATTGCTAGTAAAAAAAATGTATAACCAACAAAAAAATAAGTTGATAGTAAATTTAAAATAATTGCACCGAATTAAAAAAATATATTTTTAATCTTACCAATGTGCGTGCTAGAACCGAAACTTACAATCAAGTCAATAGAAGTTAAACGAAAACAATTTAAGTGATTACTGCGATTACTATTTTGAATCGTATTCAATTAAACAATTTTATTTTTTGCACGAATACAGCTGTGATATATTGTGAATTATAATACCTACAAGTATAGGTAGAGATAATAGATATTAATTTTTTTTT
>PVMI01085825.1:0-11139 GCA_008528875.1 Aulacorthum solani
ATTGGAAATTAAAAAAAAAAAGTGGAATGTAAATCCACAATAATTTTTTATGTTACTGAAGTTAAAATGTTGACAAAATTCATCAAAATCATGAATTATTAATCAGGAATTCACAAAAATTTGTCTAATTATATCTAAACTTTGAACATTTAATTTAGAGATAGATTCCCCAGTTTTCCTACATTAAAAAAAAAAAAATTATCAGAAAGTCAAATTCATGTTTTATGGACATTTGAAGCTATAGACATTGAATATTCACCCTTAAATTAACAAATTCTCTTATACACCAACTATCTTATTTTGTCATTATTCAAAAACTAATAACCTCGAGGTTCTTAAAATTTTCATCAAATGTTTATTTTATCATTTTCTATTCATGATAAAAATATCAATTTTTTTTAGTTTTTATTCTATAAATGTCATGCACTTTAATTTTTGTGTTTGTATACTTGACAATTGAATACAAGATTTCTCATAAGTAGTTATAATAGTAGTTGGGAAATATTGAAGATCTATAGTACAATTTTTTTTTTGTAAGTATTTAAAGTTAAAATGTTAGCAACATTTATCAAAATCTCAAAAATGTTCAAATTATTTTGTAGTAAAAAAATCATAAAAATGTAAAATGTTACATTTTTATAGCTAAGAATTCTCACAAATAGTTTATAATGTAACCAAACAATCTAAAAAATATATAGACAGTTATTTTTTACAAACATTTTGAGTTTAAATTTAAATTAAATTACATATTAAAACCAAGAATAACACTTTTAATTATTTTGTTATAGATTAAAAATATTATTTGTGGGTATATGACATTTTTAGAGTATACTAATTTATTTTATACACAAAATGACATTTTCTAATGTAATTTTTTTGGTAAAATTGAGATTAACCTAAGTTGTACTGATGTCTAATAATAAAATAATTATATTTAGTAATTTTATAGGCTGCCAGACTACACTCAGAATAGTTTTTCGTAAACAATGATTTTAGACCATTGAACTCAAATTTCACACCATCCATTACAGTCAATCACTTGTAACTTATACAGCAGAGCGACTTACCTTCTTTTTTATAATGTTCCTTACCACTTTTTTATGGTAGCAATGCTCAATTAGTTTCATATAGACCAACAGATTAAATAAAAATGTGATCTTGTTGGTAATCTTAAGTGACTTATGATCATTTTAAAATGTTAAGTTTCAACAATTTCATAACTTACCTAAAAATAATAATATCAATAAAAGCCTATGTGAGGCCCTAGATAATAATATTACCATCCAATTATATAATCGGTCAATTCACTCTAATATCAAAACTAACAGCATACTATTGAAACTGGTGGATGAAAATTTGTTATGTTGTAAGATGGAGACAACACATGCGCGTGTACTGTGTACTATTAATTATTACTACAGACTGAGTGGTTCTGTGGTTTTTGGTATGTTGTACATTTGTAAGACAAAGACAACACATGTGGGTGTAGTGTCCTTTAAAATGAAGTCATTTTTTATTATTTCAACAGTAGTGCCGAGCATACAACTTTTGAAAAAATAAAAAGCATAAGTAATTTATGAATATATTAGTTATTTATAAATTCACAAGTTTAACAAAATCAATCAACAATAAAATAATCTAAAATATTTTACATTTTCACCAATATAATATTTTATTAACTATAATTATTTCTACTACATTGTTTATTACTAAACTACCTACTTTATTTTTACTGGCATATCAGTACATATTATTCATACATTGTATTTGATTTTTTTTCAGATTCACCATGGTTTTGTATAGAATATTGTTAAGATATGTACCAATGATAACCTTCCCAATAGCTTTTGTGGCTGGTATTATTGGTTACAATGTAGAACGTACAATATCTAATGTAGAAACACCATCTATACCCAGTATTTTGGAAGAAAAACTTAAAAGAATAGATGATCAGAAAATTTCATACAATGAACCTCCAGTTTTAGAAAGAAATCTTTCACCACCATTAAAAAAAGGCTATTGATTTGGTCACATAAAATATATTTAGTTAAATAATTACATTTTATAAAAATAAATTGTATATTTAACATTTAGTTAGATTATTAATATGTATTACAATCATTAAAAAAATGCGTTTTTTCATTTCGTTTTTAAAAATAAATGTATTATCTATATCGGCTGTTCCTAACCTGTGGTGTGGGGCCCCCTGGTGGTTAGCGGCAGCCTTAACACCTAACATAAATCAATATATGACATAAATGCATTATTATATTATCATATTTTTTTTTTCATATAAAATCGAACATAAATAATTTTCGTTGAGTGAACTCTTAAATGATTATTCTTGGTTGGCTACTTTAGCATACCTAACAGATAGAATCTGAACTACGATTAAAGGTTTCAAGTATTGAGCATAGTGTTCAAAACCTTTGTTACTGAAATACAACAACAATCATCGCATTAAGATAAAATTAAATTCTAAAAATATTAAAAATAAAATAATTTATATGACAGTTGTATGAAAAATTAAGTTTAATAAAAATAAAAACTATTACAAATGTGTATGTTTTGTTATGTCATTTTCTATAATTTTGGTTATGATAACATGAGATTTAAAAAAAAGGTATTTAACAAAAAATTGGTAAGGGGTCCGCAATTTCTAAAAATCTTTTATCGGGGGTATGTGTTCTACAAAAGGTTAAGAACTGCTGATTTATATCTTTTTTCTTTACGTGGTATTGAGAACCAGAGGAGGAACTGCTGTTGGCATTGTTCTTCCTAATATTATTGATAGGTACCTAAAGGACACTATATTATGTAATAAGATATAAGTAAGAAACATTTTACTTTAAAGATTGGAATAGAACAATTCAATTTGATTAAGTATATTTTTCTTCTAAAGTATATGTAAAAAGTCAATACATTTTTATTGTTGATTAGTATTTTGGTAAATAATAAACAGCTTCAGTGTTATTCTATACATTAAAATAAGTCTTTTCTCCTCTAAACAAGGTACATAATGTATTTTAACCAAATTAAAATAATTTTAATGATGCCGATGTTCTGTGACAAATATTATCAACAATTTTAACTTATTTAGGTTCCTGTATCCAGTTTATGTTTTAAAAATTGATCCAATAATGATGATCTTAAAAGGTTGAGAGAATTTAAATAAATAAAATAAAATATTATTTTATACATTTAGGATTCCTGTTTAAAAATATCATCAGCTAATCAGATCAGATCTAGAACTTTGTCCATATATAATCCAACTTATAATATTATGTTCTGTTTTTTTAATATACTTAATATAAAAATTAAAAATATTTTTACATCAAAATTTTGCTACAATTAAAAATATGCTTTGATCGAAGCAAAGTAAACTTGTATACCAGTCAAACACCTTTACATTTTTTATATTGATCTAGAAGTACTTTACTTTTTGTCAGGCGTGTAGCTATTTTTCTTATGTTCCCTATGTGTTAGACAAAGACAGAAAATCATCGCTTCCGTTCCACTAAACAATATTCAAAATGATATGTATCAGACATTTCACAACGTCTTACTATACCTTATTATTAATCGCAATATTTGTTTATTTTAAATTGTTATTATTCACAGAAATTCTGTGTAAAATTGGTTTTCATATATCTTTTAAAAGTTCACACAATCTAAATTTATTTTATACTCCTAGTTTTTTATAGTTATCTATACCTACTTAAGTCTTTATTTTGTTTTATCCTGTAATATGAATTAATATGTGAAGCTTTAAATTGAAAAAAATAATTATAATATTATTCATTAATTTCAAATGTCTTTATTTTTTTTTGTTTTCTGTAATTGAAATCATTGATTTATACCCATGTGTTAGTTGACTCTTTTTTATATGTATACTTAATTAAAGAGCTAACCAATTGATAATTACAAACAAAATAAATAGTTAAAACATCAAACTTTTATTTTAAAGATACACAGACCAAAAGTTTTAACATTGTGGATTTTACTTTTGATAAACATATTTATATGGTGCACATTGACTTTATGGAAAATTAATTTAAAAAATAATAAATAATTCAACATTTCTTCACTTTTTAATGATTTCAACTTCCAACTTTTTAGTTTTACCCTGTATTTCATAGTTTTATTAATTATAAATGAAAATGTATGTTAAGTAAAAAAATATGAGGAAGTAGGCAGCTATAAATTATATATAAGGTCTAAAAATATTAAATTACAATATGCAAATAGGTACACAACAATTTGTTTTTAAGAAAATATGCTGCAATAATAATTTACATAATTTAAATAATATATGTACGCATTTATAAATAAAAGATAAAATATTTCAAGTTAACAAAAAATAAAAATTAATTAATTAATAAATAAATAAATAAATAATGGTAGGCAAAGGTCACAAAATAGAAATTATTAAATGCTTCTTTCGTCAGTGAAATTGAGCTCAAAAAACCTTTTTCTGTTTCTTTGGTCAATGTATTAATAATGATATAAAAACAAATTTTAACTTTCTATCACTTTTTTTCTAACGCTATAAATCTGTACTTTCAGGTTCCTTTTTTGTTGATAAAACTGGTGGCGGAGGTGGTGGAGGTATAGGTCGCTGAGTCCTTGTTGGTGTTTTTGATGCTGGTAATTGGCCTATGATTAATTTCAGATCAAAATTAAAATATCATTTAACAATTATTAATATGCTAACCAGATTGGATGTCTGATGGTATATGACTGAGACTAGAAAAATTTGGACTAATATTATACCCACCATTGTCATCATTTGGACTCTCTTGGTTTGTATAATAAGCATCCATTATATTATCTGAAATTAAAATATAAATATTCCCATAAGCATTTTGAAAATATTTATTTTAAAAGTAAAATTAAATACAATAATAACAAAATTGATTCTAACTAGTATGTTGATTTTGGTTAATTTCTTTATCGTCACATTGATCACCAACTTGTATCAAAGAAACTTGTTGTTTAGACACAGTGTACAGGTGTGCTCTTTCCAACAAAGGCCCTTGATCCACCTATAATTATAAAAAAAGGATCAATACGCTTGCATGCATAGTAAAATTAAATTATTATTACATCTACTTTATCATTAGAAACATCTGTTAATATTCTAAGACTCCTAAATGAAGAACTTAATGGTCTTTGTAAAGATGCTGGTCTTTCGGGTATAGCAGGTTTACGGAAAACTGTATCATCAGACGTTTCAAGTATTGTGCGTGGAGCAACTGCAGGCTTGATAGGGCGTTTTAAAGAACCTGTATCAGCAGCTGGTAACTTATCTCTAGGAGATTCGGTAGTTTGACTAGGTTTCACTAAGGAACCAGGCGGAGGTTTATCACAGTTTGCTTTATCTTGGTCTTTTATAGTAACTGAAGGACTTTCAAATATGTTGTTTGCCTTAATTGTTGGTGATGGTGGGACTGGAGCCGGTTTGCTTTTACGTCCTCTTGTGTGTGGTTTTGGGCTCTCTGATGGAGGGCTAAATATCATAATCAAATTTTATACTTCATTAATTAATTTAAATGGTTCAATAAATGTTAGTTTTGATAGTTTTATAATGATTAAATAAAACACACAAACATTAAATACCTCATATCAGTAATATTAGTACTAGATCTACTTCGTTTCAAATTTGTGTCAAAAGTATCATTTGTATATATCAAATGTGTGTCGCCACTACTTGATCTTTTATGGCCATTAAAATCATTTACGTCCAATACCTTTAAAGTGACATAAAATTCTTCTTCTGAAATTAAATTTTTTTCATTATTTAATAATGAAAATGTACTGATAACTATCAAATATTTCATTTTTACCCCCAGGAAAAATCCAATCTGAATGGGAAATTAGACAGTCCACAATGATATTATGACATGCAGCTGCGTTCATATTTAACCTAGTTCAATAAACAAAACAAAAAAGCAACAATAAGCAATATAAAATTCAATATATATTAATTCTTACCCTATATTATCACTTTTATCTTCAGGTGTCCATAAAAGGTTAGGTGCAATAACTATAGCCAAATTTTGTGGGCTCATTTTATTTACATCTTGATGTTTGGTCAATAAGGCCAAAAATTTTATTATATATCGTAAGTTATATAAATTTGATTGAGGTAACTTTTGAACAACATTTAAGATTGCCTGAAGTCTACTTTCACTAGTTTGTAATCTAATACATAATTAGAATACATTGTAAAATAATCAATAATAATATCAAAATAATATTATGTATTTTATAAATGAAATCAAAATATATACATACTTAGCTGCAGCCATCCATTCTTCATACAAATGATGAGTTAATAGAGGTTCAGGTAACTGTCTCAAATAAGATTTTAAAACTCCAGCAATTATGTGAGGATCTCTGTATTCAACTGCTGATTCTAAATCTAAACAATTAGAATCTAATCTGAGTTTCATGCATCGAACTTTAGAAGCACCAGCTGCAATTCGAAATAATCCTTCTTCTTCTACACTCATTTCCAATAAAGCACAAATACACAGTTCAATTGGATAGGCTATTCGTCTACTTGTAACTCTTAGATGGTCTTCAAGTTTTTGACCAAAAACTGGCTTTGAAGGGTTACTATCTGCATAAAATGCATAAAATGCATTAATTAATATTAAAAATATTAATTGATTATACATACCAATAACAGTTTCTAATTCAGGAACTATTTCATCCAAAACAGCTAATGCAGTTTGGTGGTAAGAACGTTGATGTTTTATTAATTCCATAAGAACAGATGAAATTTCTGCTTCTCGCGAAATTAATTGAAATATTTCTGACGCTAGAGAGTCCTTAGTGTGAGTAAAAAAATATACATTTATTTAAAATGAATAATTAATATTGAATATTTTATACACATACTTTGCATTGTTCGACTTTCAATTCTATATCTTCTAATTCTTCTTTAACTGCATCCACTTTATTTGTATGAGAACTTCCAGAATTAGAGTTTTTTAAGACTCCTTGGTATCTTTTTAAAAATAAAATACAATACTAATGGTTATAACTTATAATACTAAATTAAAAAGTCAAAAATAATATAATCATTATTTATTAATATAAAACTCAATTATTATACCTATTAATTATTATGTTTATTAAAAAAATACCTTTTGAATTTAAATATTAATACAAAAATACGGATTTCAAAGAAAATAAGGCGATAGGTCTATATAATAAAGTAATTATAAAAAATGTATAATTTAGTTTATTATAATATATATACAAAAAATATTACTTTGCTCGAGCTAAATCCATATCAAGCACCAATTTAGTAAGCAATCGTTTTTGCTTAATAATATTTGGCACATCTACATCGAGAATTTGTTGTAGCTTACTAAGCACTGTCTGTTCAATGCGTGATTCATAATCTACACCTGCATTAGCTAAACATATTTGTACTTTGCTACATTCCACTAATACTTGTCTAAAACATAATAATCATTAAATATAAACTTAAATTTAAAACAATTTGTAAATTTAAAATTCAAGCAAATTCAATTAAACCACTATACATAAACAAACTATGGATTTTAATTGGTAAATCTAAAAGTATATATAATTTTATTTCAATATAGCAAAAAAAATTTGATTCTTTTACTGAGTAGCAAGGAGGGATGATTTATCTTATTCATCAATATGTTTGTTTATGTATCAGTAGCTTTAATGCAAACTATTTAAGTATAAAATAAATAATATTTCACCTTAATAAATTATCTTCTTCATTAGAACCATTATCAAGCATTGCCATAGCTAGCAAGTAGTCAGGCATTTTTTTCTGAAACAATAATAATGAATTATTGATGTATAAGAAAAAAAATATATTAGGTACTTACAAGTCGTTTTTCGCGTGCAGGGGCGTCATGGCCAAGCCCAGGTGATATTAATGTGGCTAATAATTTTTTTGTAGTATTTTGACAAGCATTTTTTATAAATTCAACTCGTTTTTCTGCTGTTTGTAATGTATCAGAAAGAGCCTCGGTTTTACCAGACCTTAAAAAAAAATTCAATAAAAATATTATTTAAATATTTGTAAGTTTATAATTAAATATAAAAAAAATTGAGCTCATCATACCTAGAAAATGTCTGGTCAGCAAATTGCTTAACTTTAAAAAACTGCCTTTTCATCTTCGTTATGCTTGGATAAAACTTAAATAGTATAAGTTAATTAAATAATTATACCATATTATTGTCATAAAATGAAGAATTATTGTGAAACCTAAAAACCAAAAATAATTATTTTATTAAATAGTTGTAGACACAAATGGTAGACGCATACAATTATCATAAAAATTAGATAAATATTAACATCAATTTGATAAGAATAGCTTAAATATTGGAATTGGAATATCTATTATTTGAAACGATTGTACAATTTAGATAAATATGTTAATGTAAATTAATGTGTTAATAAATTCAATAAATCTTAAAACATTATTATTTGAATAAACGCTAAATTTTAAACCCTTGATACTAAATTAAATGTATATAATAATAACAATAAAATGCAATATTATAGCCAGAGTTATGTACTCAGGAATTAAAGGAAACTAGATAACATTATTAAGGCCTTTGACTATTTATTTAACTTGTTAAATAGGTACGGACAAAAATATAAACTGAATATACCGTGAGCCCTACAATGTATAGTAATAACTAATAATAGTATTTAGTGTATTGCAATATTATGTTCTATGATATATTATCATATAATACAGTGAATAGGTGAAATCACTCAACAAAAAATGATTGTATTATGAGAATTGTGAAAAATATGCTTTAGAAGAAAAAACTATAGGTATAGTCAAAATTTATTAAACACCATTTAAAAAAAAATTTTAAATAAAAGGTAGACAGGCCAAGCACACATGTTGGCTGTGTCAAGGCATAAAATTAAAGTTAAATAAAATAAAATGACAACAGATACAATTAGTCAATATTTTAGACAAACATAACAGTATTATTAAATGTTTAATAAAAATGTATAGAAAGACTTTATTTATTCTAAGACTTTATTACACAGTTAATCAACTTTAAGATATTGAAATTAAATAATTTGTTAATTTTATGTGCATAAAATTAAATATGGATGTACTTTATTGAAAAATGTGCAGCATCAAAGTTTAAATAAAAGTGAAAGTAAATTCATGTTGTGAATAATATTATATGGATCTACCTACAGTGAGTCATTTATAAAAATAATGAAATTTATAGAAAGATTTAACAGATTTACATTAATGTTTATCTTATTCAATTAAATATAACTCTCCATTTAATTATATTAAATAAAAAGTGTTAATCAGGACATTATGGGTAAAATCACTCAGATGTATATTTACTATCTCAATAATTAGTATATAATATACACATATTACCTACAGCATTAAAGAATAGCATATAGAATTTAAACAATTAATTGCAAGCTAAATTAGCTACAATGATAACCAGTACATTATAATTGAAACCTAAGAACTGAATATAAAATACATAATATAGGCATACTACTGAATACATTATTTTATATTTACTACTATGGTTATGTTTTGAGATCTTAAGTTTGTTATTTCTAAGAAAATAACAAGTTAATCAATTTTATTTAACTGTATACACTATTATGATTCATAAATTAATGTCTATGGACTACTTATAATACAAGTAAGTTGTATAATATCCAATAAATGTTAATTATTATTATAAATGTTTTATTTAGGATTTTATAATTTCTCATATTTTAACGCCAAAATAATTCAGAATATCATTAAACATTTACTTTTTAAGAAAAAATAAATAATAAATAACAAGAATAATGATTACATTTTGTAAACAAGTAAAATATAAGCTATAGAACTAATTTATATTAAAATTAAATATTCATTAAAGGAATTCAATGGTTTTTAATAAATCATAATCATATGGGTGCCTTTAATAAGAAAAAACCTGTTAAAATCATTAGTTGACAATAAATTTTAAAATTTCTTTTATTTTATATTTTTTTTATGAAGTATACCTTATAAAAAATTAAAATAACAGATAGTTTTTTTTAACTATTATGTCATTTAATGAGGTCATACAACCATTTTTTTTGTATAAATGTGACATGCATAATAAAATATTATGGTATATAAGTATCCCTTACTTATACAGGGTTGCATGAACAATCACTAAACATTTATTGAATCAATAGTGAGCTAATGGTCTCTTAAACATGATATCGTGGTACATTACATTCTATTGGGCCATTAGAATAATTGATTTTTCATGCAACCTAGTGTAAGTATATTTTAAATTTAACATTTTTAAAAAATATTATTAAAACATAATTTTGTACATAAAAATAATAACATGAAAGTTCTATTGTTCTTTACTTATAAAGTCATAAACAACCTTAAAAAAATAATTATTATTTTTGAAATTTTAAACTAACATTATTTTATAAATATTGTTTTATTGTAATAAAAATAGAAATGTATTAATAACAATAAACATCTGCGTTAATTGACATAGTTACAATTTAGCTTATACAACTGAACACAATTTATTTAGATTATAAAAACTAAAATAAAGAATTATTAGATTAGTTCATATTGTTTAAATAAGTCAACTAATAAAAACCACAAATATATTTTATTGCATTTTAAAATGATTTCTCATTTTTAAAAATAGTAATAATAAAAAATGTACTTCTTTTACAATCATTAATTCTTTTTTAGTTACTTTACAACTCAACATAGTTCCTAATTAAATTCTGATAAAAACAATATTTCTCTGAGCAATTGTTCAATATCCAAATAATTTTGATAGAATACTGTTTAATAAATTGGTATACATTCCTAGCTGGAATAGCTTGATTTTATCAATATGTACAATAATACAATCATCAATAGGTAGGTGAATTATTTATGGTTTTCACTTAAATCTTTCTATCAATATGAATAGTATTTTTTAGGTATTAAAACACATCAAATTTATAGAATGAGGTTATCATGTGAAAAAAATATAACAAAAATATTTAAATTTACTTAGAGGCTATAGTCAATAAGTGAGTTGTATAGTTGTATATTATTAGAATAAAAGCATGGAACACTTTTAACTTAA
>PVMI01085830.1:0-10412 GCA_008528875.1 Aulacorthum solani
AAATGTATAATATAAGTAAGTACCAAAAATTGTTTTACGTGGGATAGAATCACTCAGGATGTAATGATAGTTTAGACTCCAAATTTATATACAATATAATTAAGAACATTATCTGTGAAACATAGTTTTTATTTTTTTGATAGTACTTATACGAAAAAAGTTCTTATTGTTTCAAAATCCATTATTTTTGAGTTTTTCAAACTTGAATAAGTGTAGTTCACTTTTGCAATTCACCTATATCAAAAAAATAAAAACGATATATTACAGCCAAAGTTCTTCTTTTTATGTGGTGAACATTTTGTTTCTTAGTTATGAACAAATGAGTACTTACCTACCTATAGCCTTTTCGTTTCTTTTCCGCTTAGGATTGGCGAGGCCCAGGGTGAAAATACTTTTAAAACCTTTTAACTTTAAGTATATATTTATATCTAAGATCTATCTATAAAAATATAATAACATCAATAATTCTTATCACACAACAAATTTGGTTGGTACTTCCCTAATTATAATTTAAAATAAGGGGTTTTTTTTATAAAACATTAAAATCTAGCCAGGTAAAGAAAATAAAATAATAATTTTACAGTAGGTAGACACTAGACTCAAATCATATGTTTTTATTTATTTCCTATATTATTAAATAATTCAATTATCGTCACTTATTAATATTTATACAATTTGCACTTTTGTAAAACATAACAATAATAAACAGACGAATAAAATACTAAAAAAACAGTAAAAATCATTTTATTCATCGAAAAATAATTTTTCTGGATTTTATTTCTGCGAACTTTTCAATAATATCGGTATAGTCTACATTTTCACACAAATCACGTTCAATTGAAATAATTGCAAAATCAGAAAGTCGATCTTGCACCATTGTTGTTCTCAAATAATTCTTAATGATTTTTAACTTTGAGAAACTTCTTTCAGCACTTGTAGTGGTTGTCGAAAGACTTGATAATATTCTTAAGGCAATAGAAATATTTGGGTTAGTAACATTTTGGTATTTTTTTAAAACATTTGAGTAAAGAATTGTTCTGACGTTCATTTTGATGTTCAACAGCTATCTTAAACTTTCGTTTTTCTCCACCACTTTTAAATTTGTAATATTTATCACGTAACCGACCACTCATTTTAATATTATTGTATTAGAATATTAGATACAACCAATGTCAACAGCAAATGCACATACGAAAAAGTAAAAACTACTACTAAGTACTGATAAAATCGGTATACCTAAAATTTACTATACCTCAATAAATATTATTTAATATTATCAATGTTTTTCCGACGGTGACAACTGACGAGAGACGGCGACGTTTTAAATTTTTTATTATCTATTACCATTGATTATAGAATAGACTTTTCTATAATCAATGCTATTACCAACTAATAAGTAAAAACAATTCGACGAAAAAGACGGTCGGTGGCTGCTGCCAGGTGTCACGGCTGATGTGTTGCAATTACGATAATATTGTATGTTTCAATATTTTTAAGTTGAATCAACTTTTTAAATAATTTAAATAATTTTTAAATAATTTTTGATATTTACTAATTATATAAAACATACAATTTAAATAATATGAAAATAAAACAATTTCTACTTTTTTCCAAAAGTGAGGCCCTAAATTTAAGCAAAAATCTCGAGGCCCAGGGCCTGGGCCCTGCTCGCCCCCCTAAAGACGGCCCTGCTAAGGGCTATGGCCTATGGGTTTGCCCACATGGAATTCCATGGCTCACCCGATAGCCACTTAAGCAAGACTAAGACATTTATACAATGTACTATATAGGTACCTATATAGGAAATATTAATTAATAATATATATAAGTATAAACATTAAGAATAATACTTTTACTGGATTAAAATAGGTGGATAATCATTTAAAAAAATCTTGAAATGAAATACGAATGAAAACATATTAGAGTATTAGACACACATTTGTATTTAAGTAAATATAGGTAAACAAGTATACATTTATAGATTATTTAATATATTTTTTTGTAAGAGTTAAAAATAATAGCTTTTATAGACCAATAGACCACAGCATATTAATTTAAATTTAAATTTAATTTTTACTGCTGTGAGCTGTAGCTGTACACACAAATGTTATAATTTTAACAGTTAAACAAAACAAACAAATGATTATTTAATAAGCTAGAATAATTATGACACAGAAGACATTGCTTTCAATAACCTACTATTTTTTGGCTACTCATACTGTTTGTCCTGATAGATATAATAGATACAATATTATTGTCAGTGTTGGGTAAATTACTTTTAAAAAGTAATGAAATTACGTCACTTGGTATTTCAAATATTTTTATTTAAATTAAATTTGGGTTACCTAAAAATTATTTTTATAACATTACATTACTTTTTCATAAATAAAGTAGTGCTTTACAAATAATGTTACTTTTTTTTTATCTCTGATAACAGTTAGTAATCATGTCAATAGTTATATTTTATTTCATGTATTTCGCTTGGATAGGTATCTCAACAACAAATTTTTTAAATGGATTTACATGCCATATTATAATAAGTAGGTACTAGGTAGTACTTCTATAAAACAATAATACAAATGCACATTTTAGTAATTTGCGACCCCTTTAATAATTGTGAATTATGAATTCCACTTACTGTTATGTGTTTTTTTTAAATTTGAACTACTTCTTATGGCGGTAGAATATGTTTTTATCGATTTGTTTTAGTAATACATTCAAAACTATTATTTTAATAAATAAAGTGGAAAATACAGTGTTTGTGAGTTATTTCATAATAATTACTTTTAATAGTAATTGGGTTACAATTGTGTTACTTTAAGTAAAATGTAATGAAATCATTACTGTGTTACTGAAAAAGTAATTGCGTTACAGTAATTTGAGTTTCGTTACTACCCAACACTGATTACTGTTACCTATGATTACGGATAAAATAATATACCAACTGATGGCCGAATTTGTTAGTTTTTTGAATGTCACTATTACCAATGTCTTTTGTATTTTAAATTTTTAATAACAATATATTTAGGTTCCATTATCAAAAATTAAACTAAATTAAATGAATAGGTAGTTTAGACTTATCTTACAGTAAAGACAAATTGACTAATATATTTTTTAATAATACATAATATAATATAATGGATACATAACAAATAGGTAATGTCCTTAATATTATAAAAAACATCAAATACCATATAATATAAATTAACACTGTACTTATTTCAATAATAGATATTCAAATTCATTTTTAACTCATTAGACACTTAATACTCAATATTAATATAATTGCAAATTGGTATTTATCATATTTGATACCTTTCATATTATAATATCTAAATATTGAAATATTAATAAGTGGATTTTCAAACATGATCCTGAACTGATTAGGCTTTTATTCTTAATATTTTTAATAGTTGTACAATTTTCCACACATATTGGTATGGAAATCCTTATAGTAATTATAAACCTACACAGTTACACACATGATTAAATATTTTTAACTGGATCCATACGTATTTTGTTCATTAAATAATAAATATTGGAAATAAAATATTATACCTAAATAATTGTGGTACAAATATTATGAGTAACATGTGAGTAAATTGAACAGTTAACTCTCCCATATTATTTTATATTTATCAACAATAAATTGCAATAGGTATTTAACTTTATAAAATCTTTCAATAGTTACTTATTTTGGTTGTTAAATTTTAAATATGTGTCATAAAATATATTTTGATAAATTCTCAATGAGAACAGAGTCAATACCACACTATTACCTTAAGACACACAATTATACTAACATTTAAAATTACTCTTATATAATATACTATGATCAAAATCCTCTTATCCACTTCAGAGACATTATCAGAATGTCAAAAAGCATCCATGCCTTGCGATATTCATGTTAGGTAGGCAGATAGTTAAATAACGGGATTTTCTAAAGAATAATCCAACATTTGATTTACCTCATTAATTATATGATCTCAATAGCAACTGTTAGATTACTGTTGTTACAACAATAGTTAAAGTGTATATTTATTTTTTTGGTACCTATGTAGGTAAGAAAATAGAAACAAATTAAAGAAATGTAAAATAGAAGTTAAAAACGCATTATATAATCAACAATATGAAATTAGTTTCACACTAAATTTATTGAAGTAGAATAATTTTGAAGCAACTCAAATTTTCTTTTATTCACTTCGACATCAAACTATTGATAGTATGTCCCTAGTGTTTCTTAATATAAATGCAATGATCTTTAAAGTGTACCCAATTAATGATGTGACATTGAAATAGTATAAATGTATAATATACAAATGGGATGGTATAAGAGTACAACTTGAAAAATAATATTAAAAACTAATAAATAGATTCGGATCTACTTTATTTTTAAGTTAAATGTGTAGGTGATATAATAATTATAGCTATTGACATTGACGTCTTAAAAAGGGGATGTGGGGATCAGGTCATAACTTGTATAAATAATCTTATTTTAGAAAAAGCCTATATCATACTGTTGTTCATATTCATAAAATAAATATAGTTCTATCGTTATGACTTGAGAATTATAATACATAATCATTAAGACCTAAAGTTCAATTAAGCCAGGTCCAAATGATATTAGAGAAACAATAATATCATAATAGTGTAAAATGTAAATAAGACGAGAATATTGTGAAGAAAATCTTACGATAATTTCGGTCACATGAATCATGAATGTATTAAATGTATACACGTAGTATTGGGTAAATTATTTTTGAAAAGTATTTAAATTTCGTTACTCGTTACATTAAATAATTTTATTTGAATTACATTTATTTTAAAGCAAGGTTTTTTAGGTTTTTTCCACTGACTCCCACTTACAAAATTTAAAAATCAACTCGATAATGTTCACTGATTAAATAATAATAATAAAAATAAAATAAAATTACGAAGTGCCTGAATTTAGTGACGAGCAGAGCGGTTGCGACGTTCTGTTCTGTTTCTGAAAAAGGGTTGTTCATCGGGAACTCTGACATAACCACTTAGAGCTATTACACCTGTATCATGCAAATTCATTCTCGACATTTCCGATTCGTTGATGTTAGCGTCTGTATTGAAACCAATATTTCGGGCCATCTGGTATTGTGGTGGTTGTGTGGTAGTCTCTGCCTGACGGTCCATATACATAAATCCAGAATAAGCACTACTACTTAAACTATAGTTCCCTTGTTGACGTTTTTGGACTGAAATAAAAATATTATTAATTTATTTATTATTGTGATGCCAATTAGATTAGGTTGGTATCGTTCGGTATTTACTTTTTATGACTTCACGATCTTTTATCACTGTTGCACGCTTATTTTTAATTTCCTCCGGCAAATGTTCAACAATCCTTCCTATGAAGCTTTCCAAAGTCAAACAATACGTTTTTGTTTCAACTTCCTCACGACAAATTGGACAACTTCTGACACGGAGAGTCCAGACATGAATGCAAGCTTCACAAAATGTGTGTGAACAGTTTATCACTGTAGGCTGAAAAAATAAAAAATATTTATATTGATTTAAGAAGAGTTTTTAAGATGAAAAGTATCATTTTATGATATTGACATACCTTTGTATTGTAAATAAAAACTATTTCCTAACTTCTACTGCAGCTGGCATACATGATATTATATTATAACATTTATGCATATTTTTAATGTATATAATTTTAAAATCAAAATACCCAAAATATTTCTTTTTATTTAAAAGTAGGTACATATAATTGCATATTTACTGTTTTTAATTTGTAGTTCCATTATAATAAAAAAGGAGGGAAAGTGGGGGTATCACTCTGCTGTACATTAGGTGTAGTGTGGATCACTGTAATGGATGAGCTATATTTAAATTGAATGACATAAAATCATTGTATATGAAAAACGACTCTAACTGAAGACGGTCTGTCAGTCTACATTACTAAGTATATTTTATAATATTATTGCTCAAACTTATTTATTTTCCATTAGTAACACAGTATGTGGAATTAATAATTTAACAAAAACATTTGATATAGGTACCTACTATAAAAGTCTTAAGAACATATAAATAATAATTCGTAATACCCTTTGGTTATTTATATCGTAAAAATTAAAAAAACTTATTAAATAATTGATAATTAAAGTTTAGTACCTTAATAAAGATTTCAAAACAGATATTGCACAGGAATTCACTGTCAATAGCAGACAGTATAATACTATTCCAAGCAGAACCATCATTTTCAGTTTTTCCTTTCATCTTGTTTTGATCAAGTACATTTAAATTACTTGCATTCTCTTCTACGCTATTGCCATTTCCTGTTTTCTCTGCCCCAGCAATTTCTTTCAATTCTTTCTTTCTTATTGGTAATACACCATGGTCAGGTAGTTTTAATATTTGGCTTAATCTAATACAATTTTATTAAAAACTAAAATAAAACCAATAAAAAAATTAGTTAAAACCAAAAGAGCATACCTCGCGGCTTCTTCAAGTTCCGTTTTACGTTTGTGAGCTTGCATTTGAGCAACTATTTCTTCAACGGTTATAGGACTCCTATTTCTTCGAGGGTTTCTTTGTGCAAAACGTGGTTCTGATATTGCTGCTAAAGAGAAATGAATTAAAAATTAAAATTTAGTTAATATTTGCTTCTAAATAAATAGACACCTATGATGACTAGTTATCTTCTATACAGTGTATACATCAAAATCCAAAATCTATTCAATAAACACAATATTATAATTTAAAAATAATAATCTCATATTGTTTTTTAGATTTTTTGATGTACTCCTAGCTATTACTATACTACTATTTGCATTTGCTTTTGAACACAATTACTGATATCATTTTCAAAACATGTTGCTATTTTTTATATTTTTAATATTTGTTGTTTTAAAAATATTGTTTAGTATTTTATAAGATATAAATATAGCTTAATATAACTTTCATTTTTAAGGGATTTTTTTTTAAATATACTAATATACAATATTTTTATTAATTTGCTAATTGCCACATTACAATTTTCGTACACAATTAGCACATAGGCCTAATATTTTTTTCAAATTTCCAGCAGGTTTAACATGTAATAATTAATGTCCCCCCAATCTATATTTCATTACAATATAAGTAGTTAGGTACATTATAACAGTAGGTTATAAATTTTAATCATACTATGATGATTCTTTTTGCCTTTAATTGTTCTACCTAACCATTAACCGAATTCATTGCACCGAATCTATTAAGAAATTGATTGTAAATGTCTTGAACTACTAACTGACCTATATTCACACTCAGTGACGTATATAACTACATACGTAAAGAGAGGGGAGGAAGGCAACTCTTGGTTTTTTTCACTTGTAATGTTTGCCACGTACCGATATTAAATAAATTAATAATACAAAATAATATACTTACCCTCTGGATCTAAATGATCTTGATTCCAAGAAAGTTCCAAGTTGTGCGATTTCCGACACTTGTTGCCGTACCGACATCTGCCTCGCATGTGAAATTCACACACCTGTGATGATGACATTATGAACACGGTCGATATAATAATATACTATTTAGACGATCTAGAATCTAATTGAAATAGCTCGGAGTCAAACTATAGAAGTCTAACAATCACCGATCGACTATACGAATATTTTACAATATTAATGTTGCTATGAGTACTTGATATTATAAGATATAAGACGACGAGAACGCCCGCGATTTGATGCCAGACAAATCAATGAATGCTCCGAGCTCGGATGTCCTATTTTCCCAGTCATTTTTGCTCCACCCTTTTACAGTGCTACCACCATCATCCAGTACATCCACCGTTAACATTCTGACCCTTCACTCCGCTAGTGCCACACTCATGACAAAGTACATTGTGTCACAATCCCTCTTGATGTTTTATATTTGCTTTACATTTTGCATTGTAAATTGTGTTATATCTTATATGAAGTACAGTGTTTGAAGAACTTACCACAGCTACAGCATTCCAATATGCTTTTAAAAATACGTACAAGTGATAAATTAAAAATGAATGGATTCTAAAATGTTATGGAATAAGGAATTTTTGTACATCATAATTCATAACATATTGACACAAATGTAATTATTGATGTGAAGCATATAATGTGGCACGGCGAGACCGGCCGTTGCCGTGGTGACGCCACCACGCACGAACGCCCTAAGTGCGCGACTCGCGAAACATTTAATGCGTCTTTAAAATAAATCTGAAAATATTGTTTTTGATTATGCAATGTTTTTTTTTATTTTAATAAACCATCCTTCCAACTCTCATATTTATCTTTTATACCTACCTACAAAATAATTTCGATGTTCCAACTTGCCAGGCGTCCCACGACGGCTAATTTTTTGAGATTTTTAGTATATTTTGAATAAAATATTGTTAAAATTCAATATACCTAGTAATTTATATTTTCTTTTATTTATAGTAGCAGTCAGTAGGGGAATAATACTGTGAATTGGCCAAATCGGACGACAGTTAACGTTATAGAATTTCGGGTAGATAAACATATAAACTCAGGCTGGTGTGAAGGCTCGCTTTCATATTTTTTGGTGGTCGGTTCGTACTTCAGATTCATTGAGTATTACTAAATATTCAGATCATAGGTAAATAAGAATCTTTCGAAATCCCTTCGATCAGCTGATCATTATGAAGGCTTTATACGATTATACGTTTTATTGATAATTGATCGCTGCCGCGGCATTCGGTTTGATACTTTGAAGAGTTTAGATATTTTGTTATTATGGTACTATCGGCTTACTAAAATAAAATTAGTTGGTTAATATTATTGAGGAAAAATGATTAGAAAGTTTAAAAACTTCCATCACCTATATTTCCTGACTACTCCACTAGTGAAGTTATAATATTACCTTTTTTATTCCTTGTTGTCAATTTAATTGATTGAAATTTTTTGAAATTAATTGGATTGTAATTTTTTAATGCCAAAACGTACCCACGTCCAGTGAACTTAAAATTAAAAATTTGATATTCCAGGGGGTGGGGCTAACGCACTGTCCTACCTAATTTCCACGCACGAGGGTAAAAAAATACTAACAACAAAAAGCAACCCAGTCCCTCGCTCTAGCTAGGACATTACTTTAAGCCCTTAAGCCCACCCTTTACTGATACTCGATTAGGATTCACGATTTTACTGATAATTGAACTGGTGTACAACACAATTGTAAATAACACATTTTTTTTGTTTATAGGTTATACAAATCTATCATTTAAACAGAAGAGTTTACACTTAGGTCTGTTGGGTACTAGAGAAAATATTATACTGTGCAAGGTGCTTGCAGGGAGGGGGGGAAAGCCAGAGGTTACTCTGAATTAAGTAAATAAGTATAGGTATACAGGTAGTTTCAGCCAGGTTCACACTTGACAGCTAAGTTGTGTGTGGTGTCATTATGTTGATAGAATAATATTCTAATGAGATATTTACTTTTTTGGTGTCGTGTATATTAATATCAAGTTACAATAATCGAGTATATAAAGAATTGACTACAACTCAATTTTTAAATCAATATGGTTACAAGTTTTAACTATAGTTATCACTCCCACGAACTACACGATATAAGACGTATTTAGGAGATTCGATCCAGTCTCTGTTTTCTACCGAATAGACCTATTTTATGCCAAATGTATCGTCAATCCTAGTCATCAGATAAAACTTATGAAAACACATTTGAATTCGTCATGAAGTTTTCTAGAAAATTACTTTTCCACTTTTTTGATATTGAATTAATCCTTCCAACTTGAGATTTTTTTAAAATTTTGAATATTAAGAATCTTAAAATGTTAATAATACTGAAGTTAAAAAATGAATTAAAAAATTTAAGGAAGTCGTTTTCTGATAAATTCAAATGTTTTCAGAAGTTGTATTGGATTAATAGGCGAAGTTAATAAAATTGTCAAAATATTGATACTTTTGATAAAAAAAAAAAACAAAATAATTAATATATTTTGTGTAACGCGTTAAAGACATGTACGCGCACATCCGGTACACTCTGCTATTTCTTTTGTACACTGACACTCACGTCTCACACTAATGATCATTTATTACCACGATTAAATATAGAAACTTTACGTCCCCACACTGCAACGGTACCGGTGGAGGTGACGGTAGCGATTGCGGTGGTGATAGAGATTGCGGTGGCGGTAAAATGAGTCCGGGCACATTTTACCGCCACCGCGGCGGCATCGCTAGAACAAAAGAATTTTACCGCCACCGCTCCAGTCTATCGTGTTTATTACGCGCACATTTACACAACAAGTAGCACATACATAGAAAATTACCTATATTGTACTTCTTTAAAACGATCGTTATCGTAAACCGTGGCTACAAGTAATATTTATAATCATATTATTCAAAGGTTACGACTGTAGTAGTTGTATTCAT
>PVMI01085842.1:7447-18556 GCA_008528875.1 Aulacorthum solani
GCCGACATTCTTTCCATTAATAAGCAAAAACACGAATAAGATAAAGTTTCATCATCCAGAATAACTAGAAGAGGAGCAACAAGATCACACATTCCTTGCATATATCCCATTTCTAAATGATCCCAAACATATCTAAATGTATAATATAATAAATTAGATTAGTTGATAATTTTATATTTGTTATTAAGGTAAAAAATAAGTGAAATAAGTAGTAAAAATAATAATATTTTTAATTTACTTATTAATTGTTACAGGAATGATATCATTATTATTTTTAACTTTCATATTGTATGTTTAAAAAAATGCAAGTAGGTAAATAAATATAATTTTGAAAAATTTGAAATTGTCAGTTATTATTAATCATAATATTATATTCATATAAAATTGTTAAAATTTAATGATTCAGTTTAAAATTATAACACTTACGTGCATATGATATTCCTAAGTTTATCTAGATTTTCAAGAGTAAAATAGGGATAATTCCTATCACATCGTTGAACATCCTTATCAATTCTATGCACATTAAGTCCAAAATTTTCAACCAACTCCACCTGTTAATTAAATATAATTAAATACAGTAGACCAATTATTTATATTTTATAATTAAACAATATTACTGGGTATATTCCTCCTTGGGAACTTGCTGGAGATATGCAAGCAGACCTTTGTTCATGATTAGATCCTCCCGCTCCTTCATTGTCATCTACTGCTAATTTAGAAGTGTTATTATTATCTTTACTATCTAAAAAGTACATATTATTAAAAACAATTAATGTTATAAGTACATTATAAATTTAACAAGTATAGGTAATTTTGTGTAAAATTTAAAAATTTAAAAATTAAATAAAGAAACCAAAGACATAGCTTTCAATCAAGATGAAATTCAAAGATAAAATATAATGTATAAAATACAAGTTATAAGTATAATAAGTACGTAAATATAACAATAATAATAGATATTAATTATCCATACTATATTTCATATTTTATATGAAATAATTAAGTAGTGCCGACTTATAAATATTCCATTATATTTAGAAAATTCATATAAATTTAAGTGTTTTATATTTTAATCCGAGCAACTAATTTATATCACATGAAAATCATATAATTACAATTAATAATAGGTTTGTAATGATTGATTTTATTAGCACATACAGTTCATAAACATAAACAGTACCTAATATTATAAACATTTAACTCAGAATTATTTTTTGTTACTTTGTAATGATTATAATTATTTATTACTCTCAAACATAAAACAATAATTTAGTACCTACTAAACTCATTTATTTTGCTTACCTATTTTATCATTTTCATCATTAGGATTGTCCATAGTTTTTTCTTGACTTATGTTTGTAGTTACAATTACTGAAGTAGGACAATATGATGTATCTAAGGAGAAAAAATAATTATTTAAAGAGTAGTGGGGAATTATGTAAGTTTTAAAATGATGTTTTATTTTATTTAAATAACAGTAAAGTTCAATTCTAAAAACTCTATTCTGTGTAAAAGGAATGATAAAAAGCTTTCATATAACTCCTTAAAGTCAGGTTGATACTTTAAAATGGACAATTTTGAATATGTAAATAGTTTCTAATTTTTCTGAATATAGGGAGAAATTACTGACAACTGTCAAAATATTTAGAAGGTATGTTCAGTGAGTTTTTTTTTAGTATTGCTCAGAAATCAGAATCATTGTTCAATATACAATGATTTATCACTACATTTTTGATTTGCAAATTATTTTCAGAATGTTTCGGCTCTCTGGTCAATACAACTGAATAATATAATTATACAAATATATAAAAAATATGAAATGACAATCTATTGAAGCTTATATTATGATTTACCTTCAGATGTATTTTTCTTAATCGTCATGTCTTTTTCAGTAACTTCATCTTTACCTAATCCTTCATCTGATGATAAAGATTTCTAAAAATAATTTATAATAAATAGTTTATAAGATCATATCATTTTTAATGTAAAGGTACAAATTAATATAATACATTTTTGTTCTTATTGAACTATAGCACACAGAACACCAATCATCCAGAATAACTAATGTCAAGAATGCACTAAATATTAAACATTATTTAAATTTATCATACTGTAAGACTATTTTCAACTTACTTTATCACAATCAATTTCTTTAGGTATATTTTCAATATGCTTTTTTGTGTTTGTTTGATTGGTGGCTAAAATTAATACATTTTTTCTAAATTTTTTTAATAAAAAAATAAAAATAATATTACATACGATTATCACAAAATTCGACATTGTGTTCTAATTGAGTATCATCAACAACTGGAGGATTATCTTCGTCAGATGAAAAATTAATGTTATCTTCAAATACCTATGTTTATAATTATTTGATGACATAACTTATTTATTAAATAATTAATTGTATTAATCTTACATCATTACTGAGTTCTTGACTGAGAACTTTTGAGGTGTTTGGAGTTGGTGGTGGTGCATCTCCACCAGACGTACTTTCACTTGAAAGTTTTGCTAAATTAGCTGCCATTGTTTCACGATCTTTTTGTCTGATTATTGCTTCAACTGCCATCCACTCAGACATAGTTGTTTCATATTCTTGCTTACAACGTAAATCAACAGCATTTCGTTCTTCAACTGTACTTCCAAATTTATAGTGTCCCAATAAAAATGGCCAAACCTAAAAAAAAAAATTTAATGAATCACACACTTAAATGCCTAACTACATATTTTTATTTCATACTTCTTTTCGTATGTCATGTTGGACTCCACCAAAATAAGTGAGTCTAAAAATTTCTGATTTGGTGTCATCATTTACAAAATTTGATTCATTTTTAAATGAATACCATTTTTCTTTAGTCAATCCTGTTTCTGCATCACTAGAATCTATTATTACTGTGTTTACAAGACCAGATAAATGAGTTCGTACAGTAGTTAAATGACGACAATATGCAAGCCAACCATAAAATGCTCTAGATATGATTTGCTTTTTCATTGTTTCGCATAGAATTTGCAAAGAATCACTGAAAATAGAAAAAATAACTACAATCATAATCTTAGCATTACACTTAGATACTATCAGTGGCATAGCCAGGGAAGTGGTTTTGGGTGTTTAACCCACCTATTGACATTTTTCCAACTAAAAGTATTATTTATGTATGAAAACTTTTATTTCGGTTTAATTTAAAACTAAACCTCTCCCCCCCATTTCATAATCCTGGCTAAGCTACTGGATAGTATTACTATTTTTAATGGATAGTAATATTATTGTCCTTTACTGTATTAACTTAAAAACAATTAAAACAAATATATTATATTAAAAATATAAATCTAATAGATATATTTTGGCTTTCCTCCAACTTAAAATTCAAGATATGACATAACTTTAAAATTGTAAGTTGTTTTTAGTGTTACTTACATACATAAGTCTTACATAACTCATGAAATGATAAGTGAATTATTATTACCCTGCATCTTTACTCGTATTTTGAATATTTATTAATAATGGAGAAGCTACAGGATCCAAGCTACTAGATGTTGATGTTGATGAATTAGTCGATGAAGACTCCAAATGACCTCTTACTCTGTTAAGCATATTATTTGCAGCTGAAGGCATAGACCAAATTTTTGAATCCAATATTTCTTCTCCCCTAGATACTAGTAAAACAATTATTTTTCACATACCTAGGTACATATTTATAGTATTATAATATTTATTATATTAAATTAAAACTTACAAAATTCTTCATGTCTAGCTTTACTAATTATTTGAAATACATAATCTCGAGATTCTTCTGTATTACTAGATAAATCATTAGAAATATCTTGTATTTGTGATCGTCCTTTTCTTCGAAGTTTAGGAAAGACTTTTCCTAAACAAAAGTATAAAGGTATTATTAAAAGTAATATGCATGTGACTAAAAATATAATCTAATGTAATTTATTTAAGCAAATTAATATGCATTTATTTTATTTAGATAATATTATACTTATATTATGATATAAATGTTAGGTTAAATAGGATGGCTAAATAAATATAATAGAAATTGAAATAAAACTATCAAAATAAAAGACCTAGAAAGAATACCTTTATGGCTCTATACCAAAGGTCAGTAAAATGTAACACATCATATAGGTACACAAATATGAATAACACACTATTAGAAATTAATTACCTTTGCCTCTTTGAGGCCACAATGGAGGATCCAGTTGACCATGAGGTAATAGACCATTTTCTAAACAAGTAAGGAATGCTAGCAAGTGGCCTCCTTGAGGAAAATGTATGGGTGGTTGTTGTACACCATCTTGTGCAACTAAAACTATAGTTCCGCCATTGTCATTTCCTATATAAACATATAATACTATTAATTATTGTCAAAACATGTTAATCATACAATTGTTATGCCTCTTTAGTCCTTACACGTTTACCACACTATTTCCCAAGCACTTGTTAAATTTGTTGTAGAAAGCAGAAAGCAGATATTAGTTTAATTAAATGTTACTAATAGGTACGTGTTAAAATCAACTAAAGAAATATATGTTACAAAATATTTTTAGAAAGAAACTAAAAAAAAAAATAAATAGTAAGTACATTAGTAAAATACCTTGTTGATGACAATGAACATAGACTATTTCATCTACATTAACATTCATTGCATAGTCCCAATACTGGCTGTAACATTGAAACATCCAATTTTGTTAATAAGAATAACTAATGACAGTTATAATGTTAGTATTTGTTAATTTTCAAATATTTTCTAAGATTACAGTGATATATATATAACTGCACAATAAGAACACACTATTAAAAAATTTAATTACCTAACTATACACATTGATCAATTATATAAATTAAGTAATTTACATTTATATTAATTAATATTATTTTAAATCAAAATATAAAACATGCTGTATTGATGGATTTTAATGGGTAATAGGTAAAAAAGACCAAGGACAAAAAAACAAAGCAATTTTAACGTTAGTAGTTTGAAAAAAAGAGATATTGGATTAGTTGAAAGTGAGATTTGCCTCCAAACTCTTAATGATTTCACCATTTTACCATAAAGCAAATTGGTAACTCTCTTATAAGGCAATTTACCAACTTAATTCAATAAGAAATTATAAAAATAATTTTAAAAAATAAAAACATAAAACGGAGAAGCTGCTTTGCTGTATTCTTGCACAGAAGGTTTTCAGTGTACCTAGTGTCATATTGGGTGGGTATCAACCCGTTAAATTTATATTCAATAATAAATCATTACATAAGGAAAACGATTCTTGGAGGAGGTATGCATCAATCTCTATTTATAAAAATATTAAACAATTTATTATCAGTAAGTAGAAATACGGTAGGCTAAAAACTAATTTTTTCCTGAAACATTTCATATATTATACATCAATTACCCATTGTAATATTATATTATACATTGATGTTATTAACTTATAACCCCATATTATAAATCAATACCGATGCACCATACAACAGTCTAAATAGGTTCATGCTTCGTGCATCTTAGTATGTATGCAAATTACTCTAAATATTTTGAAATATATATCGTATATAGAATATGATAATCAAAGAAATTTTTTCTAGTGGAATAATTTATGTTTATTCGATTACTAAATATTTTCTGAATTGCAATAAAATAACAACAAAGTATTGTTTGAAATACATCATTATAAAACTAATTTGTTTAAATTTAGGAGGAGCAAATTCAATTGTCAAGCCTTTAGATATCACAAGATTCAAAATTTATGAATTTTCAACTACAAATAAGTTTATAAATTTTAATTATTTCGACAAAATTTGACTTCAAACGCTTACACAATTTGTAACAAAAAAATAAAAATAAAAATAAAAATAAATGTCTTTTGAAAAATACCATTTTTGAAAATAGTACTGGGAATTTTGAAGGTTAGGTTCACACAAGATTGTATGCCCTGTCAAAAAGCTTAAAAATATAATACAAGATTCCTCATAAGTTGTACTTACTGCAATTAAAAAAACCAAAAATACATAATTATATAATATTATTTTTAGGTGAGCATTTGAGCTTAATTTGTTTGAATGTTTTTTCATGAAATTGGATATTTTTTTTTAAATTGAGTGCAAATTCAATCATTTTTATACGAGTTTAAGTTATGACGAAATTGGGCATTTAAATAAAATGTAACAATTTTAGTTATTTTGTTGTAACTTAAAAAATATTATTTGAAGGGACTTGACACTTTTTGCATTTATGTCTATTATTATTTTACTTACACAATGATATTTTGAAATCACCAATTAGTGAAATCTACTCTATTGCTTATAAAATAATATTACATTTAAAATATCTTTGGAAAGTTAGTCTGACAGACCACCTGTTTCAGAATCATTTTTCATCTAATTTTTTAATCATTGAATTAAAATTAAACAAATCTATTTCACTATTATGGTTAATTACAGTACACTATTAGACCATATAGGTAGTATAGGGGTTTTATGATCCCTACCTACTATTATAAATACAGCATACAGCAGAGAGACTTTCACATTATTATTTTATTTAAGTTTAAAATTAGTTAATGTGTGCCTATAATGTACATTGATTAATGATGTATTATAAAATTCATAGAAGCATATTTGGTGAGTTTGGTTAATTTTATGAAACAAATTACTGTAGAGATTTTATAGTGATTTTATTGTGAGGGTAATATTGTATATTTGTTTTTTAATACCACCTCAACCGTTGCCAGTCAGATAAAACTCTGTGAAAATCTGAAATTTCATAATTAAATGATAAAAATGATATTGTTTAATTTATTTACATTAGTTTTTTTTTAATTCAACATGCTTCATTCAGAACAACTGTTTCAACAAATGTGAAATGTTTATAGCTTTTAAAAAAATTTTATCCGAGTTTTTACTAAAAAATACTTTGTGTCGTTTAATTTCTCAGTTTTTAACTTTTTAACAAAGTCTAAAATGATTTATATGTATATTGTATATGAATTTATTTTTAATATTAAGAGCAAAAAGAAGGCTACTGGTCTTCCAATTATGAGTTATTGTTAAATTCAAAAAAAGAAAAATACTAAGGTACCTATTAAAAAACCTAACCAACAAAATTTCTTCCTCTTGATAGAATCAATTAAAAGTTTTTAAAATCTAATTTTTTATTAATTATTTTTATTTTCGTTATTAAATTTAAAAAAAAATGTACACCACAAAAGTTGTCTGCCATGTGTACAACTACAATACATTGTTCAAAATATATCTATTGAATTTAAGTAAATTTACTTTGTTTAAAAACCAACTTAAAAAAATGGTTATACCTATATTATATTAATAATAATTCAATTTTATAAAAATATTAAAAATAAAAATATCAAGCTAAAAACTAACCTTTTATCACTTGCGTCAATTTCTGGGTGATCATTCTGATTAGTTCCCGGAGAATGACAGTTCATAAGTTGATTTGGAGTCCATTTTATTATCAATGAACTAGCAGTTTGATGTAGAGACAAGTAACCTGCCATAGGTTCCGTTACATCCTTCTGAAAACAACATTTTTTTCAAATATTTAGTACAACTTATTACTATCGATCAATTTTAGCATTCGATTATAAAATTATTAATTTACCGGTAAAACTAAAACATTATTTTTCCCGTATAGTAGAGTAACTCTATTATTTTGATGCAATGATTCCACATAGTCTTTAGCAGATATAGGAGTTTGTCTTTGATTATCATCATTACTTGTGGCATGTAGATTTCTACGATACTGAAAATGTTTTATCTCAAATGTATTTAAGCAAATTCATATTAAGTACCTATACATAATGGTAGGTATACATGATACATTCCAACTATTTAAGAAGATGCTACATCTACATTTACTATCCCAGCAGTTTCTCTCAAAAAAAAAATGTTTTATATTTCTATCACGGTGGGATTTAGGCTATAGCAGGCAAATTTATTAAATATTGCTTGTAAGAGCTAGAAGACAATTGAGATAGTAAATGTATGTTTACCATCGTCGTCTTAACAGCTTTGAATGTTAAATTGTTAATTGTTTATGAACAAAATAATTTAAATACAGCATACATTTATGGGAGTACGGCATGGCGGAGATGTATGATAACCACTTGATATACGGTGTCTTTGAACTAATTCATCGGCAGGTGGATCTGTCCAAAATTGATCATGTGATTTTGTACGAGAATAATCTAAAGCGCATGGTCCAACTAAACACAAACCACAGTTATATTTATTCAGAAACGGTAATTTAATGTAGAAATATTTTAAGTTACCTAGTAGTGAACTTAAAATGCTTCCATAATCTGGATCTGCTACCAAGGAATCTTTTTCGTAATATTTACTGAAAATATTTTTTTATGATTTTATCAACTAAGCAAATTAATTATTTTTTCACTTGAATTAAACTAACTATTCACCTGCAATTTTGAACTAAATGATCAATTATCACAGCTAAAAGTTTTTCAAACAATGCCAGACGAATCCATAAGTACTTGGGAAGAGTAATGGATGTAGGACCCAAACCACTACCTGCTGAATTTTTCTTTGTTAAAGGTGGTGGATGGACATTCGGAAGTGTTATACTACTCGTTAATGTACTGTTCACGGATGCAGCTCTGGTTGCACAGCTATCACTACTAAATATATAAATTAATAAATATATCAGAAAAATACAAATATACAATTATTAGACGTTAAATTATTTATACATTATATATTAGCCATATACGTAGGTATACAGGTTTGGTTCATTCTAAGAATCACTTATTAAAAAATAACATTTTATACAAAAATTGTTTTGAAAAATATAGTTGATCAGAATTTGTAAAGAAAAAATTTGCTTCACCACTTAAAAAACAAGTTAGGAAAACTCACTCTGTAAGAGTGCTATAAATTCTTGGTTTCTAAGTACTTTAATACAACACAGTAATCTATGATTCAATATTATATTAATATTTAAAAAATAATTATTTGGTAACCTTTATAAATTAGAACAAAATAATATTTTGGTACATATTTTCTACTATTGGCTAGTAGAAAATTTACTTTGAATAGAACAGCGGGTATATAATTTGAGTACAATTAATCTTAAACAATCTATTTACTGGTAAATAACAAACGGACGAATACAACGAGTTATAAGGTAACACCTATATAAGCCATAAGGTGTTCTAAACTTATGTAGAGAAACCTAAAACTAAGTTTTATTGAGCATACAGTCGAGTATGCATGATTTTTCAATGGCGGTAGGCTTTAAAATGAATAATTCTCAATTTTATTTTTATTTTGCCCAGTCTAATAATTTCATACCTTTAGGTGAAGCATTTGAAAGAGTTTGTACAACTTAAAATTTTCCACTTTTCTAGTAGAAAAAATGCTCTGCTCATCAACTTTGAAGGTTTTTGGTAGAAAATTTGATATAGTTGCTACTTTTGGAGGTCAAAGTTGAAAATTCTCAGTACTTTTTCAAATAGTAAAAAAAAGGAAATGTGTAAAAAATTGTAATATTGTTATTAAAAAAATCATTTGGTAACCTTGGTAGACCGTCTTTGTTTAAATTGTCTTTGCTAAATTTTAGCTTTTTTTCTAAAAACATCGATAAAAAATTGTTCGTTAGGTCAAACAACTTAAAAACTTACAACAAGATTTCTTATAAGTTTTTATTATTGTTATTTAAAAATATTAACGGTACATAGAAACAATTATTTTTCATATATTTAAGTATTTTAAGTTAAAATGTTGACAAAATTAATTTGTGGTTAAAAATGTATAAAATGTCCAATTTTTATAGCTAAGTCTTAAATATTTAATACAATGTCCCTCATATAGGTAGTTCATACTGTAAATAACTGTACCAAAAGGATAACAATTTGAAATATTCACAAAATTTGTATTTCAAGACACCTTCTTTCATCTCTCGAAACCCACATTTAAATTTATGGCCACTCGGTAGAAATATTTACTGGTAACTCTTTTCTTAGAATGAACATACTGCAGTATATAAAATTAAACAAGTAATAAATAATATTTAAGTTTCTTAGTATTAAATATAGGTTTACCTATTTTTTTACCTGGAGTATAAAACTTATATTTCTTACATATGGGTACCTTTAGGAGGGGTGGATTTAGCCAGTAAATATAGTGTATTTCCAAATTTTTCCAACAGCTTTTACAGCAACAGTGCTTAGATAAATAGATAGGTATATACTTTTTTATATCTTCTAGCTCTAGATTCACTTTATCGTATAGCAATATGTATAATATAGGACATTGATATTGATTTGTGCAATACAGAGTGATTAAAGAAAATGTATACCTACTACACCTTTGAAAATGGAGATCTCTGCAAAATATATCTACTAATAACGGAAAGTTAAGCCACTATAAGAGCTGTCTCCCTGTCTGTAGTTATTTATTTGCATTTCTGGAGTTTCATTAGTTTTGTGAGAGATGTTACTATATATACCTATGAGTATCCTTCACTGCCTGTAATTCGGGTTTATTTGTTAATAGTTTGTGATATGATGGCAATTGTTCAACAGTAAGATTTTTATGTAACCCTGATCTTACCTCTTATTATTTTTTCCTAGGGCGGAGGGTATTTTAAAGGTACTATTTTTTGACCACCCCAACCAGTTAACATCGAGGAACTACGAACCCAAATAACTGCGGTTATATGTAAACGGCCAGTGGCGACTATTGTGCAATTTACTATTAGTGTATCGAAGATCGAAATTAAAAAAAAATAATTTTAAATACATATCTACCCGATACACAATAGTACTTCTTTATTGAAAAAGTTTGTGTATCAGTCGATATAGGTACTTGAGGTATAGGATAGCCCAGAGGGATAGTGAATGGGATTTTATAACGTCTAGGCGTTGTGATGGAAATTTTCTTCGTGGCGGGCTGGGCAGTGGTTGGGTACATTATGGTGAGCAATAACGTAAAATGAAAATGAAAATATTTACAGTCACATAATAATTATATATTTTATACATATTACGTTAAGGGGATAAAAAGTGGAAGTAGGCACCTAAATATATGCTGTGCATGATGGTTTATAAATGTTTACCACGCCATGGCGCCCC
>PVMI01085845.1:1540-19643 GCA_008528875.1 Aulacorthum solani
TTTATTGCCATGCGCACACATTACGCTCTGGCGGTGACGCACCGGACTTTCTTCGACGGGCCGGGCTGACCGGCATCCGGGTCGAGCGGTGATGCATTATAATATATTTTATTGTAATAATAATATGTAATACAATATAAATATTATGATTCGGCAATAACGATACGTCCACGCCTGTTTAGCCGGAAAACCACGAACGACTGGCGTGAAAAGTCGATAAAGTGAAATCAATAACATTCATCTCTCATCAGCTCAGAATCCAAAAAAATTAAGTAACATCATCCAACGAAAACATAATATTATTTTAAAGTCATAATATTATTGATAGCAGTGCATCATAAAAATTTAAATTTTTCAGTCCACCGAATTCTCGTAGCCACTACCTATATAGTTTATTGTTCAACGACAAGACCCCGGGAGATTAGAATCAAAAGCAATTTCACAACAATGGACCTAAGTACCAGCGTGATATCGGTAACGGTGTCGCTGCTAAAAGCGATTCGATGCGAATGATAAGCATATTGATTCGGTAATTTTAATTGTTTTTGAACGTCCAAGTATATATTTTCGAAGAGATTTATTTCACACACATACCTACAATGAATGTCTAAATAGTGTTTTTCCAGGGCAATAAAGAGTAGGAATCAAAGTACGTCAATGTCAGAGTATTATTGGATATCGCAGGTAAGGATAGGAGAGTTGCACTACCTACTATAGTCTATCATTTATATAATGGATTGGCCAGTTTAGGTTATTGCCACAAATAAGCAAACAAATTATCTTGAATTGGATCTGCGTTTGAAGTGAATTGGGACATTAATAAGCTTAACTACTCAACCAACAACACATTCAAATATGAATGAAATACCATCTCTGTATCTCGGAATAATAATTGATAATAATTCATTATTAAGTATAATAATACTTGCGCTAAGTTCGGTAGACTGGCACAAGTACGATGAGTTACACTTATTGAAATAATCTTTAAATTCAACTGCTGTTTATTTTTTGGAGTTTGGAAGGTCAAAATACCCTTTTTCTACAATAAAATATAAGTAACATAAAAGTCACTTTGAAAACTGTTTTATATCCATATAGATACAATTATAGTGTGTCATTTGATACAATAAGAATATTTAGGCTAAAAGTAACAAATATGACAAGTTTTCAACATTATTTTGATGGAAATAGCCACCCATTGATGACACTTCCTATGGTTAATAATTATTATATACATACTTAAAAACCCATATTTATGGAAATATTTTATGCATTTAATAACAGTACAAAGTGTCCACGTTCTACAATATGGACATTATAAAGTGACCGTATACGATTTCGTTGGTAGTACGAATGACCACTATGATGTTCATCCAAAACAGATCCTCGCAGTAGAAAAGGGTGGCCCAAATTAAAAAAAAACCTTTGAGAACCACTGCGGTGAATTATTGCTTCTAAACCGGTGAACTATATATTAAAGTTGAAAACTTCGAGGAATGAAAGAATGCAATTAATTTGCGGTAGACGTCCGCGACTCTGAAATAAACGAGTTTGAAATGATTCACGGCGGTGGTCAATACCTATATGAAACGTACGAATTATAATTTTATAACCATAACGATTGAATGACTGTGTGGTTAGATTTGTAGAATCTTTTGCATAAGTAAAATACGTACACTGTATCTAATCAGCCGTATCAACAATACTAATATTATAATATATTATTAGTATCATGTTACGCTTGAACACCTATATAAGTTAACAACGATGCACATTTAAATGATATACACATCTTTTACGTACCTCTTCGTTACTTAACTCAAACATTGAATTAGTTTATTGTGGAAATGTCGATTTGAATTTCTAGACGATGATCGGTACACTGAAAAAAAAAGACGATTTTAATAATATGGGTCGAAAGTAAGGTAGGTACCTCTTAATGCCTATAAAACTTAAAATAATATTATTACCTATTTATATATGGGATCATTTTCATTCGAAAATCGACGAGGAATTTCAAAGCCAAACTGGTTGTTTTTAAGACCGGTTTTCATCTATATGTATTAGGTACCCCAGCGCGTTTCTATGTAGGTACATATTTAGTAATTTACACAAAAAGTTATTAAAAAGTCTTTAAGAAATTTTCTTTTTATCGAACACTAAATTGTATAGTTTGTAGGCAATTGTAGGTATTTTAAAAAACAATACAGTTTAAATATTACTAAAATTAATTACAATTAAATGTATAATATATGATTTCATTTTCAGTTATTAGAATTATTTAAAAATTAAATTTTGATATGCACTTAAAATATAGTAAAATAACTTAAACTTGTTGAGTTGTATAAAGGGACAAACATATTTGTATGATAAAACCTTCACCTCCATACTCTTCAGTAACAAAACAGCAATAATTATAGTTTTGTACTATACAAAGCCAAATAATAACAATAAACATTTATTCATATAATAAGCGAATAATAGGTACTTTTAAATTATTATTTCATTGCATTCCAGAACAAAGAAAAAAATAAGCGTGGATATGTTTTATACTAAACCAAATAGACTAACAAATAATAAAGGTATAATAAAATGAAAAATGCAAAACTGCATTTTTCTCAAAACTAACATATTGATTTTTACTGCACTTTGCTTAGCGAGGCAGTAGAATACCTACATATTAACTTATTATTACGAAATGAGTAGATATTCATTAACCACAAAGAGTGATGATTTAAAAACTGGAGTTTTCATCTATAATTATAATTCCATAATTAATTATACATATGAATGAGATTTTATATTTTATATTTGAAATTAGATATTAAAGAAAACAATGTTATCCACGTGGTGTATTTAATAGCTTACTTAATCTTGTACATATTACACTAACAGTTTGCTGTAAAAACTAGCTATTATTAATACCTATATAATAATGCGGAGATAATTCTTTACAACGTAAATTTCCGTCTCGCTCTTAATATTAGAATCAATTGTCATCAGCTTATCAATTGGATTAAAAGTATGAAAATTGAATTTTTGATGATCGATCTCTATCAGATTAACCTATTAACTCATCTTAATACCACATAACATAGATAACCTCAAACTTACTTAACTTTTGATTGAACACATGTGACCTTTAATAACTAGATACTCATTAATTGTCCCTCTATTTCACGTTATAGATTTTTTTGTTTTCCGTTTTTCGTTTCGTGATCTCAACTTTTCCAACGTTAATGCTCATTACTCCAAATTTTTTTTTTGCTTTATAAGTCAATACACCAAAATAATAACACCAGTTTTTTTCTACAGTAATTCAGTTATTCAAAATTTAACTTTTGAAGTTTTTAAATATATTTTAAGACCATATATTGAAATTCTTAATATTTTGTACACTTTTTAAGAAGTGTTAACCCGTTACCGATAATGAGCTTGTAATAGATAGGGGACTATTATTATACAATAGAGATTTTAAAATTGTAAAGATTTATATTAATCCATCAATACTCATAATTTGTGAAAATGGCCCAAGTATAAAAAAAAACAGAATCCAATATTACATCAACTAATTTATATTTTTGTAAAAAATTTTTAAGACTATTTTCTTCAGTAAAAACACTTTGATTGCTGATAATTGATAAACTGCTCGTTTAAATTTTGAATTAAGTACTTTAAAATTTCAAAAAAATTATCAACTTTAATTTTAGTAAAGGAGGGTGGGGTTCTCATCTGAAAAATAGAAGTTGATATCGGTATAGCACACTCCTTAAGTAGAACAATACAATTTGAAAATTTGAAAAAAAAATTGTTTTGAGTATATAATTTAAAAATTCAAAAATCATAATCGGAATAAATCAATTATTAAAAGGAAAATGGGAATAAACATTCTTGGCAAATCACCTTAGTATTATCTTAAAATCGTATTTATAAAAAAATATATACATAACCGAGTTATTTTTCTCACATTTTCATAATATTACTAATAACCATGTATTTAACACATTTTTCATATCCACATCCCGCATGCTTACTCTAACCATACGCTCTAAATTATTATTTATGTTTTTAATTTCATGTCTAATATTAAAAAGCAGCATTAATAGAAAACTGTATTTAGAAAGTTATTTATATAACAATGAAATATTTTGTACGGCGTTATGTGTAGGCAACATTTATATATCTTCATATTAAAAAACGACAAAAGGTGTTAATTCATATTACGACAGCATATCTATGTATTTGTCTAATGCAGTTTAAATTAAAAAATATTTATTAAATCAATAACCTATCCTAATTTGCCTATCATATTAACCTATACGGCTATAATATTCCAAGAAAACATGATATTTGTTGTGTCAATAACAATTACAGATATGCAAAAAAAAATTGAATGTTTGTAAGGATAGGGTTAAGTTAACTTTAAAAAAACAATAAATATTTCGCTTGATTTTGTATAGTACTGTTGTTAATAAAAATAAAGAACAAAATGTTATGATTTATTCACAAAAAAAATTAGTAACATTTGGTTTTTACCACAATTTACTTTAAATACTGCTTTTGATTTATAAAAGTACATAGTATCATTAAAGTTTGAACAAAAATATATTAATGTATATAGGCAATGGGCTAATTAATAATAAGCACCACAAAATTTAAATAATTATTGGATTGGATATGTTATTTTTTACTATATAAAATTATAAAATGCTTTATATCATCTTACTATTATGCCAAAAATTAAATTATGGTGCTGCAATGTTAAATATTTTCTTATGTTTGATGTGAAGATACATGTGTTCAGGCATTCTATACAGTTATACACAGAATTAGCTGATTCAGGCTATAACGTTGAAAAATGAATACTTATAAGTAATAACAAACAAAATATATTGATACACAATTTATTGATAGTAAATAATAATATTTTTAAGTTTAAAGTTTTTATAATAGGAGCTAACAATGGAAGTGTGTTGAAGGTACAGAATCTTAAAGAAAAGAAATAAAAACATCGATTCGATTAAAAAACATGATTTTAAAAACAACTGTGTTTGATTAGTGCACAAATGAATTACAAAATACTGACTATAATAATACTAAAAATAATGATATATAGTTGTGTACCCACTACATCAATGATAAATACACAAGTACACAACTACTATGTATTATTTTATGTTATACTCTACATTGTATGGCTATACATCATATGTGTTTGGTGTTTACAAAATTATAAAACAAAATTAATATATTAATATTAATAATAATTAATTTAAAACAATAAAATATTACATTATAACATAAATACACGCGTTGGATGATACAATTTCAATCAAAGGTCAAAACACTATTGAGTCATCGGTATATATTAACTGTTAAGTAAATTCAACCAGATCTTTCATTGTCTTTGGATGAAGATGTAATATAATATAAAATTAAATAACTAATATTATGATAATATCACTGATATAAATAAAATAAATCAGGCACTTCATTTTACTGATAACAAATAATTTCACATCAAGCAATTATTGTTATTATAATGTCGATTTGGGTAATACCTATCTATAGTTGTCACGTTCGACACGCTTGTTAAGTAGTTATTAGTCATAACTAATAACTAATAAGTGTATATTATACGATTATAACTCAACACTACGTGTAAAAGCAATATTTTCGACTCGTTTTTGGAGTAAAATACGAAAATAGTAAACGGTAATAAACTTTAAACCATGTTTTTGTCTTATATAGTTTATAATTACTACGAGTTCAAAATATGTTTGAAATGTTTTTCGTGTAAAAACTAGGAATACTGTTTATTATAAATCATTTTTATAATAGTATCTAAATAAGCAACATAATAATCTTATCGATATCACAAATAATATATTAAGCCGTTTCGAAAACGCTTTTTCAAGTAAGAACTTCTGCTCCAAGCTTCGAGTCCAGCAACCCAACATCGAATAAATAAATAAATAAATAAATAAATGAATAAATGAATAAATAAGTTAATAAATGAATAGATGTGCCAAGGATGGGACTCAAAACACGTTTTCATACTTAGACCGAACTTGAGATTAATTCGACAGTGAAGGTCTGTTTAAATCAATAAAAACCATTTCGGCAGTGAACTATATATATAATAGGTATCGAAAACATAAAATTCGATGAATTTGTCAGTTGGCCGACGGTTCCGGTAATCCGCTGTTACTCTGAATGTTTCGACTGGACGTAGAATATTATAAATTAAAATATTATGCATCCATCTCAACTAGGCGCAAAAACTATGACAAATTATCGAAATATTATGTTTACGGAGTATACACAATAAATTATTATTATTATAAAAATACAACTTGCGCGGTAAACCGATAACATAATATATCAGTATACCTTGCAATCAATAAATAACTATCATCCTACGATATTTGCGAATTTCGCATACTAACTATAACTGTAACTATACAAAATAACTACAACTATAAAACTATGTTGAGCTAGACGAGGTATCGTATATATTTCCTAATGACTTTGAATATATGCTGCCACGCTGCGTCATGGATCGAAAAAAACGTCGTCTATTCACCTGCAAAAAAAAATTCGTCAGTCATTACAATATTATTTTACGACAAAAATATATATCAGCAGGTAATCGTAGTAAACTATGTTTATATTAAAATAAATATGATATATTTTTTTGTTCAACACAATCTATTATTCATAGGCTGTAAGTTGTTAGGTGAGTTGAACAACAGACTAATTGATAATTCAGTTATAATATAATGCAGGTGATGCCAAGAAGTGCAAATGAGTGGAGAGACCTCCAAGTGTATATTTCGTGATTAAAAGAATTATTATTATTAATAATAGGTACGTCGTGCACCACTCACTTCAATGTGTCAATGCCGACTCTATGTTGCCTACGACGGTGGGCGATTCCGACTTCAAGTCGTCTGCGACGGTGGAAGTCGACGACTTTACCTCGTCTGAGACTGTAGACGATTCCGCAAGTTTCTTCGCGTTTCGGGCCTGTACCAGTTTGTTGATCTCGTTGTAAGTGGTCATCATGGGCACTGAATCGTCTGGCGACCTTTGAGACACGCACGATGAGAATATCATCTCGCAGTCTTTGTTGTCCTGACCGTCTTTGGCGGCTTTCATGTATTTGAAAAACCGCAATATCTCCGGGTTCTCGGACGACGGTTTGCGCAATTCGTTCAGCTCTCTGGAATACCAAACAGTTACGGTTAAGATTGTTTTTGCTCGATATTTGCAATGCTACACTACCTAAGCTTCACGGCAGTGAAAATTATTTTCGAATAACTCAATATAGTGACAACGATATTATATTAAAAATAGTTAAACATGATTTGTTTCAAGAGATCGCACGAAAATAATATTATATATTATAATAAAAGGTGCAGGGTATATTATATTATGTGTATACATAATAATTTAAATGTTTTTATTTTATTATTTTTATTTATCTAGGCCTCTGCTGATTCTACTTAACTTAAATTTATATTCGTTATTGTTTTTTTAAAAAAAATTAGATATTTTATACTTTGCTTAGTCACACTAAAAAACATATAATATAATATTGTTTGAATGTGGTTTATTTATTATAATTCATAACATACTTACACAATTATATACAAAAATTTTAATTATATTAACAACTCGATTTGTCGAAACTTAATCTGCATCTAAACTGTTGATAAAACGAATGTAATTGATTAATTGATTGGAACTATTACTTATAATATTATTTATCATGTAGGTATGAGGAAAATATCAATATTTTCATGTTTTTGCTTTGATATAATAATTAATAATGTATATTATATTTTGCCTATGCATAAATATATTATAATACCTCAACTGATTTATAATATAATTGAATGTTATCTAAAATTTAATTTACCTTACCTTAATTTCTAATTTAAAAATACCTGTTTAACTTTACAAGAAAAAATATTGTGACATATTTTAACATGATACAATTATGTGGCAAAAAACGTGATATCGCTGTTGTTTATACTTTCTGTTCACTATGTTTATTTAATGCACGTGATACTGGTTTAATATTATGTACCTACGTGATTCGCAATTTTACGATGGGTAAATTATTTATAGTGTTTATAAAGTTGAAAATTAAATCAATTACATTATATCATGTTAATAAAAAAGTAACGAAAATAAGTAGCTAATATAATAAATTATGTCAAATATTTGAATACTCTCGTAAACGGACTTTATATTAGTATGATGGTACGATTAATTAAAATAAAACTGAAATTTGTGTTTACATTCATTTCACGTACTGTAATCAAATCAGTCTCATTAGTCATTAGAGAAAATATGGTAAACGTTTCTAGTGTTTCTACACATTTACAACTACTGATAGTGATTTTTGGCTCAAGTTACGATTGTGTTATCAAACTTTCACATTTAGCCTCCTTTATCGAAATGACAAAAACGTACGCGGATGGTAGGTAATTCGTTTATAAAAACTAGCTTAAGATGATTTTCAAACAGATTTTACTTCAAAAATAAATCAACGAATATGTTTCTTTTATCTACTCTATATATAATTTATACACACATAATTTATAGTTAGACCAGTCGGTTACAATATTTATTAGTTTCTAAAATGCATTTTGATGTAAAATTTATTTTTACTTTTTAATTAGGTACACTTTTGAATAAATTATTCAAGTGTTAAAAAAAAAGTAAGATTGTTTACTAAATAAAAAAAATGAATTGCACTAATTGTTTATACTAACACGTGTTATGTAGGTGCATTATACAATGGGAAATAAATATTCTCGCGGTTATTATAGTGTAACCCAATTTAAATATTATAATAAATAAGCCAATTTTACATTTTGATTGAAGTACTTAAGAATATGTTTTAAGTGTACATTTAATTAACAAAATAAACGCTCTATTTCGATTCAGATTTCTTATTATGACGAGAAACAAAATATGAAAATTCAACGAAGAATAATATTACTATTTAAATGTGGATGGGTGTCATGTGAATTCTATTACCTGAATGTGGATTCAATTAATAAATCATTGTGTGACACTCCAATATACTATACCTACACCAGGTCACCTTTTCAATCTTATACATACACATAACAGTAAATTTGTTTTATAAATGTATTGAAATATTTAAATAAATATGATTGACAAATAATTGAATATTTACTATACCAATGGGTTGTATTATCTGTATTAAATGAAGGCGATTTAACAAAAGATAAATATTACTTCTTTAATAAATGTACCTAACTACTTTATACAATAATAACAGGATTTACAGTTTTATTTTAAACATTGGGCCTATAATAAAATCAAAATTCAAATTGAAATTGAAATTAATAATTTCAGGTAATATTTTAAAATAGTATTGCATTGACAAGGCAAAGCAATAAATAATACTTCTATATTCATATTTTTAATTTCCCTTGTAAAAATAGGTATAACAATGTTTTTTGAAAGTTTTTAAAAATCTCATTAAATTTTTCTTTGAGTACATCATATTATTATTATTGTTTCTTTTTCAGGATGAGGTTTATTGGATGCCATCGTCATTAAGACTAACATGCGAGATGTTTTTTGCTAGTACGTTCCAAAATCTATCACTGATCGTACAATAAAACGATTTTAATATGAATATGTTCACTGTAGGTATACATCATCATAACTCCATTATTGTCCCATAAAGCCAATTAATAATATTTCGATTGTATTGATTAAATTAGTTTAAAGCACCAGCCATGAGTATCCGCAATAGCCTAGCTGTTATGTCTGATAATAATGAAAATAAAATAAAATAATTGATGTCTGTATAGTTAGTAATAATAATATCATTATTAACAATAATTGTTCGCGGATGCGGTGGTCGAGTGACGTGTCGTGATTTTAAGCGGAATAGAAAACAAAATCGTCGGCGATGACTGTTCTTTAAATACCCGTCCGTTTAGGTAATAATATTATTCTAATAACATGTTTGTCTAACAGCCTAATAAGAAGAAGCTAGTCACGACCTACATATCGTCGCAAGCACCAATAAAACAATAGGCACGCGATTAAAGTATTTTTATGCTCGTCGACCGAGTGAAAGTATCGTTGTACCGCACGTGTACATTAGTTTGGTAACTTATTAATTATTATAACTTATCGTGTGCACTGTGCTAAATAGAATAATTGCTGTCCGATAACCCTGTGGTGCAGAACGGCAATAAACCGTCGATCTACCAAACTATGTGTTATACGTTTGTATAATGGGATATAATAACAATAACAATATTAATAACATAATTTATTGGGACAAACGAGTAATACCATTGTATAGAAAAACATATTTGATAAACAAGTTACAAGCTCATCCAATAAGCATAAATGCTTGAATTCGGATTAAAAATTAGCTAAAAATAAACGAATGTTAAAATATTATCGTTCGATATTATACGAACGGCGAATATTTTGACCGCTATCGGTGTAATAACGTTTGAAAATATGACGGTATATAACAAGCCATAACCAGAGTTGTTGAATTTCTAATTTCGGATAGAACTCACGAGGATACAAAACTACCCACTGCTGCAGAAAACCTTTTACATTGTGTATTTGCGTCTAAAAAAAAAGTTAATAACGCCTGTGAGTAGTTGTACGTAGAACTTAAGCGGTACAATAGCGATTTGGGCACAAATGAATAAGTACCTACGCAATTTTTTTTTGATTTTTTTAATAATAATAATACGATTCGTGACTTCGTAATAAAAATATACAGTTTTCGCAACCGAAAATCGTTATTTTATGTTCGAATCGGTTTTTAAAGCCACCGAAAAAAAGAAAAGTAGTTGCTGTAATAATATACCAAGAATATTATTATGTCTCCCACACTCCCTTAGTTCGTGTATATCTCATAAACATAATATAATATAATAATTTCAGACTACAATGTTATTGTGACCATTGAAAATAAATGGTTTGTGTTGTATACAATTACAATCTCTTAAACGAATCTAAATACTAAATAGTAAGACATCGTCCATCTACAATATAATATGTAATACATTTGTATAATTTATTGTATTAAGTATTAATTTATTATATTATCGCATTGTAAACATTTAATAAAAAACAAAAAAAGTTTAATTATACACCTATGTTCTTAAATATTTACGATTTGCATTGGAAGTTGAAATGGCATTTAATCAATTGATATTAACAAGGCTGTAAACTTAATGCAATTGCATATTGTGGTTATTGTTGCTATTTTTTTTCTATTCAATTAAAGAAAAAATACGAATTCTGCCAAAAATTGTATCACATTAAAACTAGTATCTACTATAAGTACTAATCGTTATTATATAAGACTTATTTTGAATATTAAATTTCTGAACAGAAATATTTGTTGTTTAGAACATATTTGAGTATACAACTATAAAGTTTATTTTTTATTTTCAATAACTTCTTATACTTTTAGACTGTCTGCTAATGTCGATCGTGATAGCCTAACCTCCCAAGTTATTTTTTATTTCATTAAACTTAAATATTTTCAATAGTGATAAAAAAACTAATATTATTTTTAGATAATTTTTGTCAATGGATCATTGTGGAGTTCTTCAGCTATAAGTAAATCGTTCGTTATTCATATCTAGCACCCAATCCACATCCCACATAATTAGAATTCGTTAAGTCAATGAACCTCCTATTTTACATGACTTCCTACCCAAAAGTGTAAACATAAGTAAAATAAATAATGAGTTTATCTACACAAAAATTGGTGACAAAATAAAAAACGCGCATCACTGACCTGCTAAGTTGCGCCGATACGAGATTGCTGTAAGGCGCGAACTTGGCTGGGTTCTTGTACATCTGGCACACCAACCGTTCCCGGCACGGTTCGGTCGTGTAGCCGAGTTGCTTGTACACCGTGTCGATCCTGGACAACAGTGGGCTGTAAAACGGATCGTAGTTGGCCAACAGGTGTGAACTGGCCGGTATCGTGTGGAAAACCTTGAAGTCCTCGGTCTTGTCCTTGGTGTAATAGTTGCCCGACTGGAGCTTGGTGCTGGACACGCTGTTCTGACCGTATTTCAGCGGATACCTGCAGCAGTCATCACGTCGAACAGTTAATACATTGAATAATGTTATATTTATGTAGTCACGACGTGTGTATGTACATACATAAAGTACCTATAAGTACTACAGTTTTAATAACGATTTTGATTTGAGGCAAGTTGGATGGGTTAGATGTCTATTTGAAAGAAAACCTAAGGGTTTGCCGCACTGTCATTCGGAAGCTAGGGATATTTTTGGAGTGCAGTCCACACATTCGAGATGTATATTCTCACCCCCTCGACAACTTTCAATTGTACCGTGCACTGAATTGCAGCAATCAAATATTATATTTATCCGATTATTTTTTATTATTATTACTATCAGATTATTAATACTATAATAACATTAGATATAATACTCGTGTATGTATTATCACGACTACCATCACGTACGCACAACAAAAATAAATAAATAAACTTCTGTTAAGTGTCAACTCGATGTCTATTTTTTACCGTCAGTAACATTATACCTATTATAGTGCCTATGGATCATATAGTTGGAACATTATCTCTCGACCTAGAAATTTTAATTAAAAAGTAGAAACGAGTGAGTTATATCTATGGAAAATAAACGATTTAAAATAGGATTTTATCGTAATAAAGCACCAGCACCTAGATATAATAATATTATCATCGCACATATTATAAGTTTGATTATTTATTTTTTTAGTCTTAACGATTCTCAATCGTCGACGAGGACTTTATAATAGGTATACGGACCACATGTCACATATATTATGTACAATCAATCGATTGGCGAATCAAAAACATTTAAATGCCATCGTAGGTAGATATAATGTATATTATGCGTATGGCCTAAAAAAAAAAAAATACTGTTATACGCTGCACCATGACATTTCATAAAAAAGCAACGACCGGTCATTGGGCTACAACAGCAGCCTGCAAGTCTTTCGAAGTCGTTTATGTCTATATTGATTAGTGCTGAACCCAACACAGACGCGGTTTCAAGCACGATATTACGACCGTCCGAGATGCGAGAGTGCATACGATTAATTAATAACAATATATTATAATATTATCTTGTTCCGTTTCGATCTGGCCGAATGTTCGAATAAAATTCTTCTGAAGCGATCGACGTTTAATACATGGCGTTTGGAAAATAATAACGACTAATGAGCTCTGCGGTGGAAAATACGCACCAGTATTGGTATACCAACTCTGTAAGTTATATACATATGTTCGCCAGCTTACCTATATATTATACTATGATAATCATAATATTATGAATTATGAATATAATATAATTGTGCGTGTGCACATTTCATTGTTTTCAGATTTGGGGAGTGTGGTAAACGCGATTAGTGCCCATATATCATACTTACTCAAAAAAAAAAATAGTCGTCCGCTATAAAAATGAAATGCTCATATGGGAAACCACGAGGCGGCACGTAATACAAACAGCGGCGTAGGCACAATAAACAGCTTACTTTAACACCACGCAGGTAGGTATAATATTATAAAACACGCTTATATTGTACTTTTATATACGATTTATCTGCGGCGAAGTAATCCGTTAATAAACGTCCGTAATCTTCCGGCCGATAGATTTTTCAAATTGCTCTGCGCCGGATTTTTCGTTAGAAATCGGTAAACAATGTTGTGTGAATAATGTTGTGTGAATAAAAACGTTTTTTTTTCTCGAAATTTCCGTCGCACTGAATGTTGTACGTGCCGTTACAGCAGCGTATAAGAAGAACTGCAATGACGGAGAAACGCTGAGATTCCTTGCAGGCTTGTCGCAATCGATGTTCGCATTATATTAATATATATATTATATATACTATTATATTATAGTATATGTTACGTCCCGTTTCCGATGTATATTGCCCATACCTACGTCCTACGTATACGATCGAATAATAATAATATGATAAATTAACGATGTTTTGAAAACCGGCGTCTCGGTTCAAGTTCGTGACGCGTGCTGCAATGGTTGTATATTGTATACTATAACAGTGATATATTGTGTGTGTCTATACAACTGCGAGGTGCTTCAACTATTTCATCAGCCTATCAATGCAGCGGTCTATCAATAATAACAATACGAACGGAACAATACCCTAAGAAAATAATATATCATAGAGAAACATATCATTATTAATATCATAATAATTTAGTGTAGGTATGTATGTTATCACGGCGAGTAGTTTATTTCGATGGCGCTGGAGTTCAGTTTTTGAAAATATAGTTTTGACCAAAATTTAAAAACACGAACAATACACAGGGTGATTATTAAAGTCTTCATCCGGTTTGAAAAATGCATATACTTATTTTGAAAATACAGAGGTGAGGTGTGAATACAAAGCAGCTTTCTGTTGAGACTTTGCCATCTTGACACTTCTGATGGAACTAATGACGTTCTCTGATTATTACAAACGTTCACAAAACATAGTTTATCATCAATAAAAACTAATTTAACCGAAACAAACGTCACTACTTAATTATTTTTATAATTACAATAATATTATGGTATATAGGTCATTTACAGCTGCAATGTATGGTTGATGAGGTATATCATATAAGCTTCGTAATCGGATAAAGACTTTTGAAACTGACTTTCGTATGTCAATTCGTGATTTTGAGATATCAGTGTATAACTACACTAATCGTAATGAAGGGTACATATAGGCAATAGGTAATACGACGATGTGCAAATTATAGAAGACACATGATGTATTATTATACGATAAAATGATTCATTTGTTCCCGGCCATATCGTTCGTCGTTCCCGAACAAGTCCGATTGCGCAGCTGACAGCTGACAAATATATGTCAATATCAAATAGTATTATAATATGTTGATTACTTGCCCCCTACTCATCTCATTCATGTCAGTATAGGTAATCTCACTTTTACGAATGCTCCACTACGCGTTGGAAAATTGGCACGTCCGCGAAAAATGTATATATATATATATATATATACCTATATATTATATACTATTACTTATAATATATAATTATATTATGGTTTGCGATTTCTTCGCACATCATTCATCACGCATGCTGTTTATGATATGATGTATTGGAAAATATAAAGTTAGGTACGTCTCAATCCATTCTGATACACACCGTGTACTTATTTCCATTTTTTTACTATTTTAAAATAATATACCGATGTCAATTATATTATATACACATTATAATTATACCTATGACGCTCGTCGTGTGGTTAGAATTTTTTTTTAAACTTTGCAGTTGATACGTGGACCCATGGATGCATCATGCATGCATATACGCTAATATACTTTACGGCTAGAACAAGACCGTCGCAGAACTCAACATTTATAAAATTTGATTTATTTCTGCATTCGGGTAGTTTAAGATTACCTTTCTAAAATAGGAAAATGCCGTATTAATATAATTTAAAACATAGCCAGCTAAAATACGTGCCAATGTTAATTTTTTAAATTGTTAACTAATTTATTAAAGTAAAACGGTTCAAATCGATTGTTATCAAAGCTAAAACACGTGTAACTTTAATGGTAGTCTTGTTCTTTATAAGTGTGCGAATTCAATTCAACAGCAAATATCTTACCGTTAGCTACATCTAGGTATACTTCTATCCAAACTTAGAAACAAAGGTCTGAGCTGTGAGGAATATTGTTTTATTGAAATTAAGCAATTCAAATTTTAGAATATTGCCAAAAATTAGCTTAATAAAATATTGGATATTATCCCAGATTTTAAGGAAATAATTCAATTTTTTTGGTTTTAATTGAATGTCTCAGAGTTAAATACTTATATTTAATTAATAAGTTATATGAGTCTATTTAAAATTAAAGTGACACACACAGCAACACCCTACCTAAATAGTTCATATTTTCAATTCGATATTTTTGTAGGACAGGGCGCGGGTGAATCAACTCTTACGCGTTTACATATATATATATATTATGCATATAGTTTATATATTATATATTATATACCTACACGAATAATTATAAATCATATGTCTGACACACATTCCATCGCATACAACATCATATCCGATGAGTTTCTCTTTCCGAAACGCGTCCACCGCGCAGGTTGGTGTTGAAGCGTGTTGGACGAGGCGACCTTGACGGTTCAGCAACAGGTAAGTATTATATCGTGGTATTATATCGTCGTCACGGAAGTACACCGAAAACGATTCATAGTTCAAAAAATCGTAAAAATGAATACCCCAGCTGGTGTTTATCCATAAAGTCAAATCCGATATAAAGATGAACGAACACGGCATGCTCTTGCTTTCTCGTGTGCAATTATCGCATGTTATGTAGATTTTGTTCCGAATATTTTGATATGGACGAGTCATGATTATTTCAATGTCATACGATAGCGTATTGAATATTAGCTTCGTAAACCTATAATATTTAGGTAGGAATGTTTTTTTCGCACGTATGATTTAGAGTTACGGACAAAATTTAACTTTAAAAAAATTACATATTGGTATTATTATAACTGTTTTATTTTTAAATCAAACACGTAGACGTGGTATATAATATTATGGTAAGCCGTATAAAAAACGTTTTTTAATTCTGGTTTTTGGAAACCAAAAACATCTTATTATCCTAACCCATAACGGGAACTAAATTATAGTCAAACGAGTTGTTTTTAGTTTAAAGGATCTTTAAACTGACTAGTGTCCAAACAGTTTATACATGATAAGTTTATTATAATAACTAATTAAAATAATCGATTGATACGAGCACAAAATATCTACGATATTGAAAAAATTATTCTTCTATGACGGTTTTCCAAAACAATCTATTCAAACCTTATCAAAGTGTGTGATTTTTCTTTAACAATATGACACATTTTCGACATTTTGAAATTGTTTACCTCTATAGATGGACAAAAATATTTGAGCGAAAACAATTAAGCTCGGGCTCATATTTAACGAGTTCGACGCAATACCGTGGTAGCAGCAGTATAATATATAATGGTAGGTATATAATAATATGATTTTTATAATGACGTTTTTCTGTCAGAACTCTTCAACTTTTGATTTCGCACTTGTCCTGCAAAAGACGGATATTACTAGGTTGTCTCTTATAATAATAATTGAGGTTAAAATGACTTCTGCCGACTCTTATTGTGCGTTTTTCTCTTTTCATTATTATTATTATTATTATTATTACTATTTTGTTGTTGTTATTATTATTATTATTACGACAAGAGGAATTCATACACCGGTCACTTTGGTCACGTACAAAACCAAAAACTGGTTCCACACACGCACGCACATACGTCAGCTCATCCGTGAGCTCTCTCTCCTTTGTGTCCTTTTTGGAGAGCGTTGACGACGACTGCCGCCAAGGCGATGACGTTCAGTCGGCCGAAATATATTTAATTAATAACAATAATAATAATAATGACGATTTTCCAGTTCGCGCTCGCCGAGTTATCAATAACGCGCAACCGAACGAAAAAAATCAAACGCGAAAATCAAGCAAATGGTTGTCTGGACCATACGACGTCCTGGAAGCACGTCCACGTGCCTTTCGTTATTGTTTTGTTTTTCTGTCCAACCGTCCATAGTTTCTACCATTTTCCATCATCAATAATAACAATAATAATAAAGATGAAATTACGTTATTGATTTTTTAAAACGATTTATGTTTTCAAACCGTTTGTTTTCTCGTCACTGTGGACAAGTCGAATTGTCACCAACTACCCAAATAAATTGGTCGTCCGAATCCTACACGTGCATCAAGAATGAGTCAATTTACCACCATAAATATTATTATAATATTATATACTGGGTGATTCACTAAGCTCGTTTACTTTTATAATCAGATAACTAAAATTAAAATTGTAACTATCTACTATTACCACAAGCTATATATAATATAATTAAAATTCCGGTATTTGGAATTTTTAAGTATGCCATAAATATGTTTAAGTATATTTAGATTTTCTTCTACAATGTGAAGATGGGGGAGAGGTTCCTTGATAAATT
>PVMI01085848.1:0-11805 GCA_008528875.1 Aulacorthum solani
TATAATGATCTTCAAAGCACTGAAAGGAATCGCCGTGGTTAGTGGTATAGTTATGTAGTTTTGAAGCTAAGAGATACAACTAAGTATTTTGTCTGGATGCCCTTGAATTGAAATGGGATTTTGGGGAGGTAAAAGGGTCAACTTTTTGTAACAATTCAATAAGTAAAACAAATGTTTTCAAAAGCATTTATAGTTTTCGAAATATAAATTACTTATTCTTTAATAAAAAAAATCTTCCAGTATATTTATATAATAAGTATAACCTATAAATTACTAAAAGTTCTGTGCACATTTTTATAGATCCAAATTTATCAAAAGAGATTTTGTTTAGTGATGAAAATATTAATGAACTTGATGTTACATCTATCAGCGTAAGAATCAAAAGTTTATTTAATTTACATATACAGCTGAGTTGCAATAATTTAAAAAACTTCTTAAGTCTAATTTGTTTCTTAAGAGAACGCCATACCCGCATATTTTGTTTCCGTCTTACTCACTTACGATATCAAATTTTTGTTCACCAGTTTCAATAGTGTGCTGTTAGTTTTAATCATTTTAAAATGTACAGTTTCAAATAGGAACTTATTTTAAAATAATTATATCATTAAAAGCCTATGTGGGGTCCTACATAATAATTTTACCTTTAAATTGTATAATAGGTCAATTCACTCTAATATCGAGAAACTAACAGCACAATATTGAAACTTTTTATTTGCTATGTCGTATGTGTGTAAGACAAGGAAAAAACATGCAGCTCGATGTCCCTTTAATCTTTAAAGTGATTATATTAAGTTGTTATAAAACTCCAAAACTACATAGGTATAATTTATTTTTATTCTTCTTGAGATTTGAATTACTTAACTTGGCTGTAATATTTTTGCTTTATAAATATAAATATAATTATTATTATTATTACTATTTATATAAATTATAGACAATTTGTTCCAGACTGTAGCAAAACTTGAAGCTCATATAAAAAGTTTAGAAAGAATAGAGTATGAAATGTTGCAAAAAGTATTTAACATGTTTGTAAGTATACCAGAGAAGTTAGCTATTGATATACCCGGTCTTCGAGATCCTTCATCTTTGCCTCACCTTAAAAAAGTTCGGCAAAAAATTAAGAATAAATTAAAAGTTGCTAAAGCACAATTGAAAAATCAACAAAAAATGCCAAAAGTTGAGAGCTCTTCTGTATTTGATGATATTTTTGTTGCAACTGATAAAGATGAGAATCATGTAAATAGAATCTCAGAAAACAGTTTAGAGGATATTTACATAGAAAATACTGAAAAATTGTGTTTTTCAAAAAATTTGAATGAAAGTTCTGAAATTAAACCATTACTGACTCAAAATAAAGTCAAAAACCTACCATGTACCGTTACATCATTAAAAAATAATTTAGAAGAAAATGATGACAAGCCTGATATAAGTTCAAATTTTTTCGGTCAGAAATCTACTTCTGGTATTCAAACAATGAACAAACGTATGTATAATTTGATTGTAAAAGTGTTTATTATATTTTTAAATAAGCGTCTAAATTCATTTTTCATTTCAGTAACAAATGTTTGTACAAACCGACCAGTTAAAACAGATCTAATAAATACCAACAAAGATCAATATTCAAGTACAAACTCGTCCATGACAGAGTTCACCAAAACTGACTATAATTTTTCTTGGGAGCTTTTAGCAGTATTTAAAAAAACCTTTGGACTTAAGCATTTTCGTCCTAACCAATTCGAAGCTATTAATGCTGCTTTACTTGGTCATAATTGTTTCATTTTAATGCCAACTGGTGGTGGAAAATCATTATGCTACCAATTGCCTGCAGTTATATCAAAAGGTATAACTGTTGTGATATCACCATTAAAATCATTGATTATTGATCAGACTCAAAAATTGAAATCTTTAGATGTAAGTACTCATTTGGTAAATTCTATTTTACACATTTTAGTTTGAAATAAATGTTTATTTTATGTAATTCAGAAACTTTAAACATATCTTGTATACTCATTTGCAATATTTAATATAACTTATGAAACACATTTTTTGTCAACAGATACCAGCAGCTCACTTATTAAGTAGTATTACTCCAGACGAAGAAAATAAAATTTATTCTGAACTTTGGGGGGCTGATCCAGGTATATTAATATTTAAATGATAGTAAAAATGTGAATATAGTGATATTTATATTTATTTTTGATAATTTATAAATTGAGTAGTGTTCCACAACATATATAAAAAAAAAGATTTATAATTATTAAAGGACATTAATATTTTTGATATCAAAGCTTTTTGGTATAAATCTGCATTCATTGTTGTATTTTAAGTAAAATATATGCCTGTTTAGGATTAAAATTGCTGTATGTTACGCCTGAAAAAGTTGCAGCAAGTAATAAATTAACACAAGTTTTAAACAATTTGTATTGCCGGAACTTACTAGCTAGAATAGTTATTGATGAAGCTCATTGTGTGTCCCAATGGGGTCATGATTTTCGGTTGGTATTTATTTATTCTGGCTTTTAAAGCCATTTTATTGTACACAAAATATTAATTTATGTAAATTAGACCAGACTACAAACGGTTAGGTGTATTCAAACAAAATTATCAAAATGTTCCAATAATGGCACTAACAGCTACAGCAACTCAACGTGTTCGTAAAGATGTTCTACATCAGCTTAATATTGAAAAAACAAAATGGTACCACATTTATTTAATTACAATAATAACTTAATTCCTGACTAATACGTTTAAAAATCAGAATGAATCTTTTATAACAGTAAAATCATCATTATTTTTTTGTTACATTTTTGTTATTACAATTTATAAGTTTTTACATGTAATTTGATTTTACAATACATTGTAGTATTTTCTGAATATTTACATTAGTAAGAATGTTCACTTGTGTCAGTTGTTGTCAGGGCAGGCTGCAGGTTCTTATAATATGAATAATATATGATTAGGTACTTAATGATAAAAATTGAAATAACTATGCATTAGGTTCCTAAAGAAATATTATTTAATAATAATGTTCAATTAATGATATACAATAATAGAAAAATACGGCCTTTTTTATTAACCTGTAGCTTGATGTTTGTATAAATTAGTAATTTATACACATAATAATTAATATTATATCAGTTTCTATCAGAATAATAAGAATTTATATTTAGATGATAATTTTTTGACCATTCTCATTTTCTCATAAAAATTTTATATGATTATTATAAAATAAAAAACACTGTTCACTATAAAATTGTTTGGAGACCTACTAGTCCATCTAAGCTTGCTATAAGTAACACTATTTTTATATTGATGTATTAACCATTAAGAAACCTAAACATTTTTTTGAAATATGACTAAATTAAAATTTGTATTATTATCATCTCTGAAACATATAATAGATTTCCCTATCATTTGGTTTTCTTGAAATTCTTAAAAGAATTATTTAACAAGATGATTTTCATGTAAATTATATATTTATTTATTTATTTTGATGCCATATGGCATTTATACAAAAATATTTTTATAGGTTTGTATCCAGTTTTAATCGACCTAATTTAGTTTATGAGGTGATTCCTAAAAAAGGTAAATCTTCATTATTAGAAATTACTAAACTAATAAAATCGAAATTTGCACGCCAGTCCGGTATAATTTATTGTATGACTAAAAAAGAATGTGATAATACTGCTCTTTTGATGTGTGGAGAAGGAATCAAAGCTGTAAGCTATCATGCTGGATTAACTGATAAGAAAAGAAATGATGTTCAAATGCAATGGACTTCTAATAAATCAAATGTAAATTAAAAAACATCCTAAATACTAACTATAAGTGTTATACAGTTTTTGATGTTTTAAATATTAAATTCCAGGTAGTTTGTGCTACAATTGCTTTTGGCATGGGTATTGACAAGCCAGATGTACGTTATGTTATACATTATTCATTACCACAATCTATCGAAGGTTTTTATCAAGAATCTGGTAGAGCTGGACGAGATGGTGATGTTGCATATTGTTTGATATACTACAACTATTCAGACATGCATCGTATCAAAAAACTCATTGAGAGTATGAAACAATATTATTATGCTCTGTAATTTCTTATTTTTTAAATAAATATTAAATATTAAATAGTTGATTATAATCCAACAAATTTTGGCATAGAACATAATATTTTATTCTATGGTTATAAATATAAAATATAGTTTGATCAATACAATCAAGTCTTCAAATAAATACGCATTATTCACGTTTACAAATAGGGTTTTGTGTTTAAAAATAATATATTAGTTCATATTTTAAATTCAATTTTCTAATAAAATATAATTGATTACTTAAACATGGCAAAATAAATATAATTTTCCGATATTTTACATGATTTAAATTTTGTTTTTAGTTGGTGGTGGAGCTACTTATGAAACAAAAAAGGTACGTTTTCATAATCTCTGTAGAATTGTGTCGTACTGTGAAAACAAAATGGATTGCCGTCGTGCTATGCAACTCAACTATTTTGATGAACAATTTGATAGAACACAATGCATTGCTAATGAGAAAACCACTTGTGACAATTGCCGAATAAAGGTACATTGTTAAATATAATTGAATTAAGTGTAACTATTTTTCCAAGTGGAAATATACAATAGTTAATTCTGGTTTGATTATCAGTTAAGATGTAATAGTTAAGAGATATATTTGTATCGTTTTCCAAGAATAAATACATCCAACAGATTAGGTTAAGTTACTGTTTATGAATAAATTTATAAATACATTTGTTATTAATGAATTTTAAATTTTGGCCAAGTTAAATATTATTCAAAATTAATTTTCTATTTCAGCATTCCATAAAATTAATTGATGTTACGGAAGAAAGCATTAACCTTATAAGAGCTATTCAAGAAATTTGTGGTTCTGGCAATAATTGGAAGAATAATTTTACATTCACCCATTTTGTGGATATTTTTAAAGGAAAAAAAACTCAAAAAGTGGTATTACATGGTAAAATTTATTGTTATTCAACCATTTGATTTACATTGTTGTTCGTAAAATTATTTAAAAATAGAAAAAAAAACAATCACCATTTATTACAATATAGGTCATGAACATTCTAATATATTCGGCAAGGCCTTACACTGGGATAGAGATGATATAGAACGATTAATACACAAATTAATACTTGAAGGTTATTTGAGAGAAGAAATGGTTGCATTTAAAGCAGATATTATGAATGCGTACATTCGAATAGGACCTGAAGCTGAAAAACTTCTAGCTGGACTCGTTAAAGTAATAATAATTTATAAAGTAAATATATACTATGATTGATATTTTAAAACTACTTTTATGTTGATAGTTATCACTTACATTAAGTCCAAAAACAAATTTGATCCACAGTAATATTGTTAGTACTAAAGATAGTACTGTAAATCCAATTCTTGAAGAAATAAAAGAAAAATGCTACACAAATCTAATGGAAGTATGCCGTGGGTTAGCTGAATCTTTGAATATCAGCACAAATGCCGTTATGACTATCCAAGTAATTTTGTAACAAATATCTTGAAGATATTAATTTGTTAATTTTTTTTTTTTTAATATATGGATTAAAATAAAATAATATGGAATGACTTAATTGTGTAAAAGTGAAAGAGAACTATATAAGTATGTGATAATTAAACTACTAAATATATTTCTATTTTAGGCCATTCGTTCAATGTCACAATTGATGCCCAATAATGAAGATGACATGTTAAAAATTGATGGTGTTACAAAATCTAATTTTGAAAAATTTGGTCAACCCCTATTAGAGATAACACAACAAGCAGCGGCAGAAAAGTCTGGTATAGTTTATTAGTTATTAGTTAGTCTTAAAAGATTAAAGAATGGAATTTACATGTTAATCATTTTAGTATTTCAAAACATATTTTATTATGAAAAAAAACATCATTGGAAACTATTAGTATTTAAGAACTCAATAGTCATAAACCCTGTATACTTAAAAATAAAATGAATATAAAACCTTTGTTTAATACAATAGCAATTATAAGCACTGAAGTAAATCGGGATAGCTGTAGCAATGATGAATATTGTCAAGGAATTAATGTTGATTCTCCATATTATGAAGATATGGTCAATAGAATGATGGAGACTAAAAGTTTAAGAGGAAGAAAACGAAAAACAACTTCGTCAATTAATAAAAGAACCAAACGTTTTAAGAAGAGTAAAGGAAAAAAGTAAATAACAGTTTTGTATACACTAATTTATTTTCAAGTATTATTAATTGTGTATCGAAAATTAGGTATTTAAAATATATTTACATATTATATCCTCCAATAATTGGACTTTCCAATTTTTTATTTACAGCTCAAATTTATTAATTTATTAAATAATTTATACCCATAGGGGGAGGGGACAGTACAGTTAAATACTATTAAATGTATTACATTACATAATAAAATGAAGTGTTCATAATAAATATATACTGTTATACATATAATTTAATTTTGTGTTATTAATTATAAAAAATCAAAATCTTTCAAGCTAAAATTGTTTCTCCAATTTGAGTATTGGAAGCCATGCCAATCCTAGGAGCATTAGTCTGAAACATAATAAATTTCTGTTTCCCTTCATAAGCGGTAACATAATAAAAGTGTGAGGTATTGTTAGAACCATGTATCGTAAGTTAGGACCATATTTAAAATAATAATTGTTAATTGTTTGTATAAATAATACATTTTTATGGTAATTTTTTTCTTACAGGAAGAATAGTTCCAAAGGATCGTCCAATTCTACAATGGCAAAAATACGTAGCGCTGCTATTAAATTGAGTGCTAAATTACGTCCAACTAAGAAACCAGGATTTTTACCAGTGCCAAAACAGGCTCCAACATAATAATTAATTGATCATTAAAAACAAAAACAAAAATGTGTTACATTTTTATACACCACATTACAATACTTTTTTTTTGTTTAACATAGTAATAAATTAGTCTGCAATTTAAACATGGAAGAGATAACATATTATATATTAGCATTGATTATAATAATATAGTATATCATACTATGTATAATTAATGGTATCAGACTCTTACTATGCTAATTTAGCCATGAGTATGAAGTCTAATATCATTAATATAGTTACAAATTACTAAATAAACAAAAATTAGTTATTTTTAAGACAATTTTAGTACATTAATTTATTTTCCCTTTTCCTCCCCCACTTTGACCAGTGTGCAACATAAAACATTTGCATTTAGCATTGTGAGAGATTGAACGATTATCAAACTAAAGAGTATGAGCATTAAACTAGGGCACCTTATAGGCTTTTATTGATGTTTTAATTTTAAAACTTGTTATGAGGATTTAAAAATTATATTACATTACATATTTATAACATGTAACTTATTGATTAAAATATCAATAAAAACCTATAAGGTGCTCTTGATAATATTTTTACCTTAATGTGGTTATAGGTCGGTTCATTTTAGTATTGAAGTTAACAGCACAAGTCTGGTTCTGCTGAATAAAAATTTGCTAGTTGCAAATGGGTTAGAGAGAAAACAAATATATTACGCTGTTATCCTCTTTAGAGTAAGGGGTCTTGTTTCAAAATAATATATGCAGTTTGAAGCAGAAAAAACGCTAATATAACACTTGTTACTCACAAAGAGGGTTAATTTTGAACAATTGTATTCATTACAAAAGCTAATTGTATGATCACAACATATATAATTCAAAACATTTTTTATAAAAGTCATGAGTCTCTAGGACAAATTGTACATTTTTTTTTTTGCATTAATACAAACATTATTGGTTGAAAACTCTTATATTATAAATATATTATAAATCATTATCATAATTTTAAGTACTATAAAATATTAAATGTAATTTTTCTAAATAGGTGAACATATAAGTATAGGAACAGTGGACAGTGGACGTATATAATATTAACATCTAATATCTTGTAGCATGTAGTATATAATGTAAATGATACTATAAACATTAACTATTTAATAATGTTTACAAAGTGTATAAAATAGCATAAAAAATTGAATTACATGGATTCTGTCAATTATTATACAATATATTAAGTTAAAGTATTCGTATAAAACCGATGTATAAAGTCTTGACCTCTATAAACATCCGATATTTCAACATTATGTATATATAATGAGCTTTGGTGATAATTTTTAATCAAATATTTTACTTTTATATAAAAATTATAGCTTTGCCTACTTTTCATTGAGTTCCCTATAGTCGTTATACTATTAATTATAATAATAACTGTAGTATTATACCACAATACATATTTTTATCAATAGTTACACAAAATAAATGTTCAATAAGGCACATAATAATATAAGAAAAAACAAATTTGAGCAATGCTAATTTTGTAACAAAGTTTTTTTTAAACTTAACATGCTAAATTAAAAAGAAAATTTTCCTAAAATAAGAGATTTCAAAAATAGGTATTATATTTACCTAACTCAAACTAATTAAAATAAAAAAGTGTTGTATTTATCTTAGTTATTTAAGTTAATAACAAAAAATTTTTTTTTAATAATTCTAATTTGTGTTCAACGCTATCTAATTCTACAATTAGTGAATCCAAGAATTTATAGTATTATAAAAAATATTGTTAATTAAACTTAATAAATTTTAAATATACATGTTATACTGCTTATAAAATGTCACTATACCCTAAAGAATTTAATATAGAAATCATTTACTTTTAGTTGGTTGTGTTAAATTACACAATAGTTAACGATAAACTTAAGACAATGGAGTAAAAAAAGTTTCCTCTAAATAATTGTCAATATCAGATTTGTAAACAGCCATATGCAGACCTCTTTTTTTAAACCAAATGGCTAATTTTTAATGGCACCCACAACTTTTAACTATCATGTTCTTATACTTCTTTAATATTACATTATTATCTTCCAAAAAAAATAGTACTGCTTGTTGAGCCATTTTTGTTGGAGCACAACATGGTTTAGGGATCTGTATAGGACTCATCAAATGTACCAATGTCTGAACAATTGCGTGGTTTGTCGCATTCATATGAGCATTGAGTGGGAAATTACACTCACCAGTGCAATAAAATGCTCCATAACCATCTGGCGCTATTATCCAATCCTGAAAAATATATTAATAAATATTTAACAAAGTTTACTTTTAATAGTTTTCTTATCTGCAAAAAAAATAAATAGGAATGTTCAGTTTCTAAATATAGTTTGTAACTAAAATTACAATTATATAATTTCTTTAAAGATAACATGTGAAATAGTAGATACATTAAATTTTGCTTTTAATGCAATAAAACTCTGATATTTAATACTTAGTCAACAATTTGAATTATATAAATTTGAACTTAATTTTTATAGTTATACATTAGTATAAACATAACCTATCTTAAATCTTAAATTATCAACAAAAAAAAAAAAATTATAAACTTTACCTGCCATTCAAGATCTTTAAAGCTCACATATAATGTTTGTATTTGACAACTTCTAGATTGAAACCCTTCTGCTATGTCTGAAATATAACATAAGTATTTGTACCATTGTGGCATTATTGTTTTCAATTTCATATTCATAAAGAATACTAACTATATTATTAACTGTATTTATAACAATTATGATTAAAAATATAACTTTGTTTGAGAATTGGGTGATTTACTGAACAAATTTGTTTTCTGCTTAAAAATGATGGTCAAAATCAAATTCAAAAAAGCATCCTAAACAGAACTTGATTTGCTTTTAACTGTTGATTTTTTCTAATAATTGCCCTATTTTATGTCTTCAGTGTTTTTTTAGTTTACAGTTCTCTAAAATTTATACTTTTTGAAATCATTTTGTGTTTAATTGTGAGTTTAGAAATGTACAACAATTTGGAGTTTTTGAACCCATAATCCAATTTACTAAAAAAAAAAAAAAATACAGCTCAATTATAAAACCAACGATTCTAAGCATTACACAAATTCTAATAATATTCAAAAAAATAATAAGTTTAATAATGTTATTTATTATAATTTTAATTATAGGTGTTGGCACCCGAAATGGTGATAAGGAAGAATAAATGAGACCATTACTGTCATTGTCCCAAGATACATCAGGCAAATTGTAGCCACATAAAATAAAGGTGTGTGAGCTCTTTTTTATGGGTTCAGCAGAATTAATATGTGACTAATAAAGAAGAGGAGGAGTTAGGAGGAAGATAGACACCTAAATCTAAACAGGATGAACCAACAGTAAATCAAAAAAAAATATGTCCAAATGAAAGTCAGGAACAGAAATAGAAAATGCTGGAAAACCTTTATAAATACCAACAAAGATACCTCCGCCCCGTGAAAATACACTAGCATCAGTACATCTATCATATCCAAATATATTATAGTTACATAAACCAAGTTCATTATTAGTGAAGTTATTTTCTAACCAAGTTTCCTTTTATGTAATAAAAAATGGCTTAAAGTAGATATATTACATAAAAAGTTAGTCAATTTGGTTTTGAGTCAACGGAAATTTTGATGCACCCGTATAATATCGAAACTATCAACTGAGTTTGTGGATGGTCAAAAGTAATAAAAACTTTATGAATCTTGCTTACTTTGAAATGGGTTTGAGTTGTAACTACTTTCAATAGTTTTCCTTCTTCTTCGTCTATAATGTTTTTGAAGAGAGGGACCACCAACTATATTACCTCCATTTCTAGACTTCAAATAAACAGCCATAAATGGTTTTTTTGCTTCAGATAATTGATGTTTGTCAGCCCAAGTCACCATACCAATTTCTTCTGGTTTGATTTCATGATCTAATGAGCATATAAAACAAGCAAAATTAAAATAAATAATTTTTTTGCCATAGGTAGTTTTATAATTATTAATTATAATTTAACTAATGCATCTCAATCTTAAAATAGGAGTAAATCTATACTTTGTCTCATACAAGATTAGAATTAGATGATGACCGTTTTTATTTACTAAATATTTTTAGAACTATATAAGTACAATAGGTATGTTGGTGAAAAGAAATCTATTGTACTGGTTGGATACAAACATTTTGTAATATAATAGTTTGTTAAAATACCTTTACACTATGTCCTATTTGATTTATCTAGATTATCTACTTAAAATAATATAATTCATACATTATACATAGCTAGTAATAAGGTTATTTTTTCTTTCATCATAAATGTATATAAGAATAAATCATTTTAATTTTTTTTTTTATCGAAATTATGGAAACATTGACATTCATTATATTATAGACTAAAAAAAATTATTTAATACAAATTTGCTAGTTCTACCTGGATTGTCATGAGAATGTACAGAAACATATAATCCTCTATTGGGATATAAATAATGGGTCCATGAAACTAAAGCCCCAGTTGCATTAAATCGAAGCCATCCATCATAATCTGTTGTTGTGTTTTGGGAATCCACAAATTCTAATTCTTTTTCTCTATTAAATAATTAAATAATTAGAAATACAAATAAATAAACGAAATTAAATGTCATAACTATAATTTACTTACCCATTTTTTGTAATTAAAACTTGATACAAAGTTACCGAATACTTCTTAACACTACTTAAACCACCAGATTGGTACAAATGAACTTCAGCTGAAGTAATCATATGAGTTTCTTCAGGTGGTACATCATTTAATTCAAATAAAATCCGTTTACCATGTTCGTGCCGAACATTACTAACTGGAGCTAAAATTAAATAAAATACATATCATGAAGTATTTAACATTAATTAAATTATTCTATAAAATGATGCTTGATTTATAGCAATTAAAAATAATATTAAGAGGA
>PVMI01085864.1:0-19408 GCA_008528875.1 Aulacorthum solani
GACAAATCCATTTAATAAGTGCAAGTACTTAGGTGGTAGGTACTTACAACGCTACAGTGCCGTGTTAACTTTCATTGGTGTCCCAATTAAACATACATTTCTAAACATTTGCCACCCTTTAAAATATTACAACTTTTGCCACCCTATATAGAACACTTGTCCCATCTACCTTCCCTTTTGGCAAGGTACCTAAGCTTAATATAATAGTATCTGCATAGACATGCGCATTGGGTTGGCCAGGTGGGCCATGACCCACCCTATGAGCATTGCCAAATACTTGTTATAGATAAGACTATATAGGACTGCTAAGAATTAACTAATATATATTATATAATATATGATCGAATGTGTCCCGACTGATTGATTCAAGAAGTTACGTAGAGGACGCTACGCTTGCACTTGTTGCCTCCGTCCTACAAATGTACGACACAGCAAAAACTGTTTTGTGAGGGATAGAAGCACTCAGCCTGTAGTGATAGTTAACACTCCAAATTGATATGCAATACAGTTGAGAACATTATCTGTGAAATATCGTTTTTATTTCTTCGATATCACTTTTACGAAAAAAGTTAGTATTGTTTCAAAATCCATTTTTTTGTGTTTTTCAAACGTGAATAACTTTTTTGTAGTTCCGGCATCGAAAAAATAAAAACGACATTTCACAGCCAGAGTTCTTTTTTTGTGATGAAAATTTTATTTTTTAGTTAACACTGTAAGCTTTTCGGTTCTTTCCCGCTCAAAACATGTTTGGCCATGTTTAATATTAGTAAGACGGAGACAGCAGCACATACGGGTATTGTCCTTTTAATAAAATGTAATGATTAGGTATGAATATTTTAAATTATAATTAATTATAATGCAGTATCAAAAACTGGTAGGAAACGTTTTCAGAAAATATTTTATCACTGTAACAGGTGGTATATTATTGTTTTTGCTCATAGTTTATGTACGGAATTTATATTTTATAAATGAATAAGTTAACCCGGAATTACAATTATTATAAACCGTCATCGATGATACACCGAGCATACACTCTAATATAGTCATCCTCTTAGTTCTTACTTTCTTATCGTTTAACATGCCCATACCTATTTGCTCTGATTTTTGTTTTCTCGTCGCGTATAACGTATTACACGAGTACCTACGACGACCGCACACACACGATTTCGTGCTCGGAAGTTATTAACATTTTTTTCTTTTTTTTATTAAGGTCGACTTTTAAATAACGGTCGTGTAGTAGGTGTATCGATTATATATATTATAATATGCATGGTCTTGATGTCTACTGATGTCCGTAAATATTTGCGGTACAACTCCAATTTATTTTTTTATATAATGGCAAACAATTTTCTCGGATAAAAAATATAATGGATTAAGCGTGCAGGTACGTGTCGATGTACCTACTTACATCTGCATTGACTGTAATATAATAGGAGGAGGTACCTACATGTTTTTTGTACCGAAATCATAGTTCATAACAAAATTTAAGAGGCACAAGTATCATTTTTTCTCTGACTGAGCATCGTCAACTTATTTATTATTATAAGCTTATACCAAATAAAAACAAATGTACAGCTACCAACATATACTCAATGATTTACTACCAAATAGCACCGCCTATTGGCAACTGTCTCCATCATAGCAGAGATTTCAACCAACGTGTCATAATATTACCTATATTGCTTAGTGATTGTTTTCAGTTTTTCGATCGCAACCTCATTGATCGTAACGTTCGAATTCATACCATAATATAGCGCCGGGATGGACAACGACGAGCATAAAAAACATTTGTGTTTCCACTCCGTCACAACACCACCACCTCGAGTGTCAAGACACATCGATGTAGGTCCAGCTAAAGACAACTCTAGTCTAATGCGACTATTCAACCCTACTCGTCGATCGCTGCAGTTCGCATTCTTTGACAACAACATTAGGGTGCGAACTAAACGATTTCACGCCAGCAACAACGTTTCTCGACGAGTCGTTTTCACCAATAATAAGAATAATAATAACTTATGATACTGTTGACGACGTCGACGAGGATCGTGTGTGGCCGTTGCGGCGAACATCGTGCTATAATAATGATGGCCCAGGTACACCGTAGGTAAATTGTAGGTATTTAAAGGAAAGGATGGCCAGGACGAGGATAGGCAGATGATACGAGGCATGCACGACGACGGTGATATGCGAATACAAAATCAAACGCAAAACAATAATAATAAGTGTGCAGTGAAATAAAATTTAAATCAAAAACGCATTCAACTGTGTGTAGGTACGGGTGTCTGTATAATTATTATGTATATCATATTATGTATAATATATAATCTCTCGGGGTTCGGAACAAGAAAACCCGTCATCAGTTGCTCGGTAACAAATAGTATTAGCATTAATTAACATTTATAATATTTACATGGACAAAAAAATAAAAACTGGATGCAATTCTCTGATACCTATAAAAAAAGTCATTAATAATTCGATAAAAATGGGCTGAATACAAATCAACATGCTGATGATAAAATATTGCAAAACACAACAAATAATAAATATAATTTAAGTCATCGATATCGTATCAATATCATGGCCACCGTTATACTGAACGCGTTAGTCAACAAGTTCAGAGAACGTTTGGTCAAGATCGTCACAAATGTATTTGTATTTCTCTTTCTCGTGAACCAACTCGTCTGCAAAAGAAAACAAAAACGGAATTGTTCAAAGCAATCATTTTTTTTCCAAAATCGCTTTAATATATTTTTTTCTTTTACATTGTTTTATTGATAAAACATATAGCACTTGGGATGACAATAAATATATGTAAAAAAATGTTTTAATAATAATAAATAATAATTCGTAAAATAAGTTATCAGTGATTACGATCTAAGTGTTAATGAAATAAATCGTCTGTACAATACAAATAAGACGTAGGTAATATATATTATTTATATACCGAGATATATCAGAATTTGTGTTTTTTCATTTATATTTTTATCGTTGGTTATTTGACTAATAACGAAAACAATACAAAGCTCTATATAAATCACAAAAAATACATTTTTTTTTTTTTAATAGACATATACAGTTAGACAAAAGTTAGGTTATGGTTTTTTTATGTTATATAAATAAAAACTAAGCGTATATATAAATAATAATAACGTTTGGATAAAAATTAATTATATATTCAACAGACGTGTTTTCCGAAGAACAAAAAAAACATTTTAGGTACGCGTGACGCCGGTACAAAGTGTCAATAGACATTATACGATTTCTCTCGAGTGGAGATAAAAGATATCATAGAGATAAAAGTTACAATTTTTTTTTTAAATTATTCACTTTGGGGTAGTCAAAGGTCACACCTACGGCGTTCCGTACAATTTTTCTACAAGCGTAAAAACAAAGCCGAAATAATATCGTAAAATCAGTAAGCTATGAAATACAATACATTGCAAAACAAAAAAAAAAAAAATTAAATAAATAAATAAAAATAAAATTTAGGTAATTCACTAAAATAAACTAAAGTTACAAATTTGTGTCGAAAAGTTTAACGCGTGGACACGGTGTTAGTAGCACTGTATTATTAAAATTATATTTTATTGTTTCGTTTTGTGTTTTGTATATAAAGGGAATGTAGTGTGTGGTATTCGGTAGAGTTGGAGTATGGTCGGAGACAGAGACGACGGAAATGGATAAAATTTAGTGGAATCGTGTGTGTCGGGAAAGGAGGTCTGTGTGTGTATGTGTGTGTGTGTATGTGTGTTTTTTTGTGTTTAGATGCCATACAAGTCGACAAACGCAAGGTCCAAGCTGTCGCCAATGTCTCTGAATCTCTCCTTTTCGGCGACCAACTCATCTGAAAAGCAAATCGGTTACCACCGGGTCAGTAAAAACGTTCGGACGCTACTCGGGTCTGAGAAAAGAAATTTTTGGACAGGACAGTGTCTCGGCGGAAGTGTAGATATATATATATATATATATATATATATGTAGAGCCCAAATCACATAACAGTGGTATATATAGAAAATAAGAGGACGACAAAGCCAAATAGAATGTAGTCAATCGGTTTCGCAAATATAGAGGATATTAGCAGGTTTTTAGTACAATAAATAATAATACATCTACCATCAGAATTGGAAAATTAATAATAATATACATATATTATAGCGTTAATGGTTTCTAAGGACAAGAGTAACGTGGAAGAAAATCGATAGTGTTAAAACAGAAATCCGTGCGATAATTATACACGCTTATATTAGACAGTCATAAATAGATTAATTGTGTTTAGTAGAGAAATTATAAAGTAGGGATATTAGTAGATATACGTGTTAACAACGACAATATCTAAGAAGTCACTATTGAAAGAAAAATTAAATTTTACCCAAAACCAAATTCAAATGTCATAACATATTTTAATAATTATTACTGCAGTGTTGATCGATCATGCGAAGTCTACATTAAAATAATTATCCATATATTAACTACCTACAAGATTGTTACCTATTAATAATCTTAAATGTTGAAAAACGAACAAAAGAATCAAAATGTTTGTATTATTTTTAACTGTAGATTTGTATAAATACATTTCTTGTAGAAAGGAAGGCGTTAAACACGATGTGTGAATGTTTATAAGGTAAAATGTCGATTATGTGCAGTCCTGCACTCGTCGTACCTACCTATATCATGTACTGCAATTGAGACTGTATAACAGTTGGTCAACGTCAAGGTGTATTGTTAGAGAATATAATCATAGAGAATATGTTCGGAATTGAATAAGGTTCCTATTGTTTTAAGGTTTCATGATGTGCGGTAATATCGTGCTCGAATTATTAAAAGAAGTACAGACATTATTAGTAAATATTGTATCGCCTTCCGAATATTCAATAACGGTCGCACACGAAGAAAATGTTTATTGCGATTTGAAATGAACCTCCATCTCCCCCCCCCATGCTATACCAACAAAACTAAATTATTTTAAAATCCCCATCGAAAGACCAACATATTTTATTCGAGTGTAGTTTTCGTCAACATGATGCATAAATATAAACTTTCGAATATTAAGGGAGTTAGTACTTAGTAGTATATAATAATATAGTCGTTTATAAGGTTAGTAAGTATAAAAGACAGTAAAGTGACAGAAGAAGAAGAATAAGAAAGAAGAGAAAAAAATTATAAATTATAATATAACATATAAGAGGATTATTATTAAAATGTGTATAGTCAAACCTGTGCAATAACGAAGTTAGTATGGAGTGCGGAAATGTTAAACAAAACATAAATATAACGAGTGTAAAAGTATAAAAAAAATTGTTTAAAAAATTAAATAATAATATTAGATAATTTTTAATAAGGAGTAGGAAATTTGCTAAGAAGGGACGGGGAAGGAAAACGCGGGACGGTATGTTATTTTACATGTTTTGGATGTCGTGCAGGGTGGCCTCCATTTCCTCTTGCAGATGTTTGTTCTTTTCCTTTTCGCCAGTTAAGTCGTCTGTGTTGCGTCAGGTCCACAGCAAAACACACACGCGCGTCACACATGAAAACAAAACATTTAGCTAACATGCACAAACAAGTGAAAATTTAAAAATAAAAAATAAAAACAATATCTAAATACAAGTCACTAGACTACTGGAGATAATGTTTAATAACAAACAAATAATAAAACTCTACGTGCGAAAAAATCAGACAAGTAAATAATATTATGATGTTAAATACAGAATCAAGGATGATGAATTCGGTGGCGCCAAAGTGTAAATTCAAATAGCCAGGACATTGGCAAATGTCAACCCCCACCCCACTCCCAATCTAAATAAAAAAATCAAATTTTAGGTGAAATGTACACCACACAAGTACGAATAAATATGTATAAACGTTTATAGGTAGACAGTATACGTATTATTACATATTATCATAGTGTCGCTCTAATAACATTTACACAGCCACTTGAGACAATATCAGACGTCGCGTTCGGCGCCACCGAGGATGATGATGATGATGTGTATCTGCGAGTTCGTTGGATGCATCGCAACGACACTCTATACATTGGATTATTATTATAAACATTCGCACGAGCAGAGTGCAGACCATCATCGTATTATTACTGTAATTATATAATATAGACACAAAACTGTATCGATTAATCGGCGTTATTTGATTAGAAACACTTGGCTCTTCGAACAACACACGAGCGCGATATTAGAAAACAATCTCAAACACGAAAAAACACATTTTATTTATTTTTATATTATAGTAGGTATATATCTCGATTGTTTACCATGCGCCTCCCCGTTGCGACATTGAACGTCAACGGTCTTAGATCATGCTGAAAGTATTTTGTGGACTACAGAAGACTAGACGTCTTGTACTGTATGATGCATAATGCACTTAAAATTGGAATCTCATTAACGTGAATAGAGAACCCCCACCAGTTTTTAACAAAATATTCAGATGACCCTGTATATTACATTATCATTAATAAGACGTTAAGATCCGAAAAAAAATTAATACTCCAGCGTAAAACTGTATACGCCACTTGGCATATTAGGTACATCATATTATATTATGAGACACACTAGGCATTTTGATATTGCTGATCTTTTTAGTACATACATTATTATAATAAATTATCGATCCCAAGACTGTAAACCGATATAATAGTATTTTTGAAAATATATGTATATAATAATGTACGAGGGAAACGTAAAACTCACCTTCGAGCCTGTCGACTTCCTTCTGCAATTTCTGCACCGATCTCTCGGCGAATTCAGCACGAGCCTCAGCCTATAAGTGAAAAAAAAATCGAGTGTCGATTAATGTCTGTTAAATATTTATAGTTTTGTTTTGTTTTTTAACAAATTAACACAACAAGTATATTATAAGTGTATACAGAGTGTATCCCCAGGATTTGTCGGTTATACACTTATATACAAATTATATTAAAAATATCAAATTCTCGTAACATACACTCTGTATACATTACACACAGAAGAAAAACCATGCGGTGTCATAAATTAAAAATGTAATTGATTAATTTAAATAAAACGATCATATGTGTGATATTGTTAATGAAACACGGTGTTATGAACTGCAAACGAAAACGTCAAATTTAAAATTATTATTAATATTATTTTATGTATATGACGATTGACGGACGGCATGTGCGGAAAGTCGTGCGAAAACTGTGAACTTGTTGAAAGCATCGAGATGTGCGTTATTAACAAATAATTATTATAATAGGTCTATGTCTAACGAATACATCAACACACATCGTGCTCGTACACGTGGAATCTAGACGAAGACTTCAAAATAACGATCAAACTTTTTTTTCATACTACCGTAACCACATAATATACACGAACAAAAGTGATAAAAAAGTTGTTCCGTGTTGTACTCGGCGGAGCTTCAATATTAAGTCAAAAATGAGTCGCAAGGCGAGTAGAGAAAGACACATAGGTAATTAATTATTAAATGATAAATATACGAGAAAAATGTAGAATCAACATTACATAATAATTATGAAGTGTATTAAATATGTATTGAGCTTATACCTCTTTGAGCTGTGCTCCGAGACCTTTCACTTGTTCCTCAAACGTTTCTTCCCTTTGTGTGGCCTATATTTATTTTTAAGTATATAAACGTGCGCCGTGTTTGTGAGTTAAGCGTGTACAAACCAATTCGCAAAAAAAAAAAAACAATATCAAGTTAGACAAAAGTATTATAAGTTATAACACACGTTTAAGAAAATATATTATTATATTTGGTTTTGTCAGTGATTTTCTGTGTATAGTGGGGGGGGGGGTGTATTTAGTAAGTTTCGTGGGAAAGGTGTCATATCAAAATCACGCGTTTTGTTATTAGTTATTAAAAAAACAGTACGAGTGGTGTAAGTACGTTATAAGCCTTGGTGGTATTTTTTTGAAAATTTTTTTAAGCCGACTAAAATGCAAACAAACGCAGTCTGTGAGTTGTATTTTTTTTTTTCTTTTGTTATAAAATACCTCCTTCAAACGGTTGGTCAAAGTCTTAATTTGGTTCTTATATTCTTCTTCACGTTGATTTGCCTGTCCAAAACCATTAGTTAGAAATTTAGAAATTTTTTATACAATAGGATTTTTTAAACACTATATAAGAGTTTATGAATTTCTGAAATATGCGTTAGGAGTAGTATCTATACATCAATACACCTACTTTTAATGTATCAGAATCTTTATTAAAATATTTTAACTCGAATTAACTAAATTCTTTTTAATCTTATAAGTCAGTTATTTAAAAAAATTAAATTGCTTGAGATGGTTGAAAGAAAAATATTTCCCCATTTCATACAGTCTGGCTGAATAGTTATGGTTTTCTACCTTTGGTTAACGATTATTGATTTATAAAATATTCTGAATCAATAATGTCAATGATTGGATTATCTATAGTATCTATAGTATCAGTTGATAAATATTATAAGAAAAATTAAATATGTCTTGTAAATGTCTTATTTGGTCTTTAAAATCAATGTAATTAATTTAACTGAATTGTATACGTGTACCTTTTCTTCCGAAACCTCAAGGGATTTCAAGTTGTTACCAACAACACGTAATTCTTCTTCCAATTCCACGATTTTTCTATAGAATAAAAATTAACATAGAATTAGTTCAACAGGTATGATGTAATACACAAAATAACTATTATCACTACTAAGTTTTATTTTTTTTAGAAATATAAACTCAAGCTTAAGGGTTTCTATAATGTAATCGGAGGTTTAAAGAAAATTTGTTGTTTACTATAAATACCCTTAAAAGTTACATGAGTAAATATTACAACAGAAAAAATTGGTAATTTTTGATTGCGATGAAAAGCCACTCGGACGCAACACACTACTTTCAAATAAAGCAAAAATACAACAAAATATGTTCACGTAAAAGGTGTACATCGTTGTTGTTCAGCACTTACCAAAAAGTAGTCATCTATGGTCTAAAATAAGGGTGGAAGTATTTTTAATTCATTTTTAAGAGCGCGTTCTCACTTTTCGATTTTAAAACGACTAATATACTTACGCATCGCTGTGTTCAGCTCTTTCTTCAGCTCTTTCCAAATCTTGTTCCATCATGACCAATTTACGGCCAACCTAATAGCAATTGAAAATAAAAAAATATAACAGACTAATATCATGCAATAAAACTAAAAATAATAAAATATCTTGGACAAAGGATAAAGAGATAGAAACATGTATAATATTATATAATATGGATAGATGAAAAACACACAAAACACAAAAACAAAAAAGTAAAAACCGAAAACAAAAAATAAAATCAAACAGCCGCCGAGTGGAAACTATGAAGCTCCAATTTTGTTCAATGAAAGTATCTATGGTTGTGAATAAAGCCCAAAAAAACTTAATAACACTAATTATGCGCGCAAAAATATTATTTAAGCGTAGTATAATATCATATGATATAATAATACACTACAATACAGTGTATATTCTGCTAAAGCAACGAAAAATCGCAATCATAAAAATTATCCAACAGTTTCCTTTAAATGATTTTCATATATGTGTAAATCTAGTGATTTATTAATCGTCCTTACGATTCGCCTGATTCGGCACGTTCTTCTGCTCTTTCCAAGTCGGCTTCAACCATGGCCAGCTTACGCGCTACCTAATCGCAATAATTTCCCAAAAAAGATAATTAAACAAAAACGGTCTTAACAATTTTTTTTTATACAAATATTAAGAAATAGGTAAATTAATTAACACACACGCACACACACATTTATATAAGTGTATTTATGTATAGAGTGGTGTAGCGAGGATATCTGTGCGGACCGGGGAAAATAAAAATTACTAAAATCACACTTTCACGGTCTCAACCGTTACTGTTTTTCTCCTACGGCGTAAAAAGAATACCGCCATCTCCTTGCTCACTTCTTAACAAACACATTTAGCTGCAGTATGGCTAATGGGATAACTATAATATAATTAGTAATAATTGATGGGCAGTGGGCACCATATAATAATATAAATGAGATGCTATACCACTATGACACTACATAATAATTATATTGTATATTTTTCGACCAATATAAACCATAAAACAAAAAAGTTGACATTGATAGACATTAGAGGGAAAATCAAGAGAATTAAGTCGACTGGCAAGGCCGTTTAAAATTAAAATAACGGATCATTGTTATTTATTTTGGAATGTGGGTGGGTGATGTTTCATTTAGTGCGCAGTCCTTTAGCTACACCACAGTTACCTATTATACTATATTAGTTTGTAACACTATACAGCGTGTAAACAATGGGACTATTATTGATTAGGAATGACTGTAATGTATTGTATAATCAATATTATATGCAAAGGAACACCAAGACAGTGAAATTGTTAGATTTCGACGAGTTAAACAGAAAACAAACTACAAACAGCCTAACGAATTAATCTATATTATTATAACACTAAATTATGCAAACTGCAGTATGGCTATAACTGGCTTATAACAAAATAACTATTGAATCCAAGTAAACCGACTTTATAGTATATATTATATATATGGTCGACGATAACATTTTACAGTAAAAAGATTAAAATTTAACTTAAAAATACATTATCAAAAAAAAAATTACACTGCAGAGCGATATACTAGCAACCTATTTTACAAACAGACGTAATTCTATACTAATTACCAACATATAATTGTAATTGCTTATATAATAAAAAATGTTTATATAAATTCAACTAACGCGATAAATACATATATTAGCAAATACATCGCATTACAATAAAATTAATAATAAATAATATGTCATAGTATTGTAAGACGAATACCGATTCGGCCGAGACACAGTAGTTGTTGATTTTTTAATATTTGTAAACAAATACAAAACAGTGACAATACCCGTTATTTGAAATCGGTTGTACAACACCATTATGGAAGCGCAATGGCTTATTATGAAGAAAAAAAATTGTGTCTCAGCCGAACGAGTTTACAATCAATAACTATACCTACATAAGTAAACTTTCGCGACGATGACAAACCGTATCCGTTCATAAGACAACGTTCATAACTTCGGAAGGACCCGCACAATAATATTTCAGAATAAACTAAAAATTACATGAGATTCGTCAATCGTCCTAACTAAAATTCGAATGTACATTATTAAAACGACTCGGAAAAAATGCACTTACGATACTTCCTCAAAAATTTACTTATTCTGTGTGCGAGCTATCATCTTCGAAATTCAAAACGTTTACTAATATTTTACTGTCTAGAGGCTATTATTATATTTTATTGGTAAACCTATCGTATGCAGTGACGGTTTAAAACATAACACGTATAATTTGTCGTCGTCTGCGGTCATTTATCGTCTATGTATATGTTTGTCAAGTGTTTACAGTTTTTATACAATGGCATTTTTTTCAATTACTGCTAAATTTGCCAATTTTCAATTATTTGATTTTGTATTCCAAAGACGAAATTTTTTTTAGATATTATTTATGAATATTTGACGTAGAAATATCGAATTTAAGTTGTTTTTTACATAATAGCGTACAAACGAAAATTTTGACAAAATTTAAAAAAAGAATAGTGGCAGGGGATACTCAACGAAATTATTTAACAATACTTCGCTTATAAAATTGTCGGAAAGTTCAAAAGATACAAATAGAAAGCTATTATTTCAATATTTGTTATATTTTATAGATGATGGACATTTCATAAAAATATTCTGCTTGAAGAGCTGCCACACTAACATTAATTGTTTTCTCTAGTGACAGAGGTATTCCGTACTTTCACGTTTACGACTCTCTAATTCAGTTTAAGGCAAAGGGACCACTTTTTGTACGTTTTGTGGAGAAGGTTATTTCCTGTACATTTGCCCAATGGTTTTTTTTTAAATATTTTCATTTTTTATCAATATAAACATGTTTAAATTTAACTTATTTTTAACCAACCATTAATTACTTCTTAAAAATGAAAAAAGTATTGGATCAATGCATGGGAATTATTCTTATCTATACTAAAGAATTTCATATAGTAAAATGTATAATAGGTTTATTTGCCCTTACATTATGAAACTCGAGGAAGTACGAAATACCTGTTGCCGCCATATTAAGCGCCAGGCAGACAGAAAACGAATGTTAGTGTTGCAACTCCTCGAAAGATAAACAATATTAAAAAGTGGACTTCTTTTTTCTCTTAAATAGTAGAAAACATTTTTTACTATAATATTATAGCGTTGTACTTCAAAATATACATCATCCATAAATACAAAATTCAAGTGAGGGACGACGAGCGTGTCCAGTGAGGACAGAATCACTCTGTATAATAATATATTATATTGCAACGGCCACGTTGACAAAAATGTGGACCGCTTCGAAGTCAGGAATTTCGACCCGTCGACGAAACAATAATGATTCATTATCATAATTACCTACGTTTCAAACGTATTCTATGTATTCTCCTTCTTATAATATTATCCATAGAGCGAGCATCACACACGACGTCAACGGTAATATCCAAATGGTCTACTTTTAATGTTTAAACAAAACTATGTCACGTCCTATTATAAAAATTAGACATAATAATATAGATACCTACGTCATATTATTATGTCGTAATTGGTAACCGTACAAGAAAAAACCATTAAGGGCAAATCGGGTTTTTTAGTCTGAGCGATTATTGGTTATTCTTAAAAAATGAAATATTACATAATATTTTTATTTAGTTGGTCTTTAATGTATGCGTTGTACATACGAGATACGCATGTAAGTAAAATAATGTTATGATTTATGATATTTGAATCGCATTTGTTTTTCTTCGAACACATTATACGAAAAAGCAATTACAGAGTAATTATTTCAACTGGATTTTCGAAAACAATGACTAATCGACGTGTTATTAAAGACGGTTCACATAAGGCGAGTGTGTGTATGAGTGTTTAAAAATTATTTCTGCTGGATTATTTAATATTTTAATTTTACAGATCTACATACCTATAGATATGGGACCTACAACATCGAATCATTATTACATTATGATACGAGTACATAAAACGTTGAGACCTTGGAATTATAATTTCGTCGCTCGTGTAAAATTTAAACATGTCGAATGCATGGGTCGTGAGAAAATGTTTATAATTTTTTTTTCACATTTATGTATATTATATTATTATTACGTGTGTGGGACTGTAAGATGTAGATACGAGGTAACGAAAATGCCGATTCGCAACCGTGAAAATAAACTGAATTCATTTGTTGTTAATGCAAACGGGAGGGACTAAAAAACAAAATAATATTATATTAAATTCTTAGTCCCTCTTCACTACCATATAATATTGTTATATTTTGCGTAAACAAATCTATATGATAGGACGTTCACCGATAAAAAGTTGCTATTTTCATAGGATCTAGAAAACTACGAATAATGCATCCGAAACCATTATAATATTTATAACTGAATAAAACTGATGGCCCTCCACCGTCGAAAACTTATAGGGCATAGGTTTTGATGTATAACCATCGATCTATTAATTTAATTTTTCATACGACACACGCACACCATCAATATTCGATTTACACAACCGTGGAATCCAACCATACTCTGTTATCCGAAAACTGAAACTATTATATAATATTATAGAATAACATTTTTCTACAGGACTGAGCGCGATAATATTATATTATTATGATTTATAACGCTATTGCTATTAGAAATATTTACGTTTAGGCGTATTATATTGATATAAAAAAATCCTTAGCACGCTCAATCGAAATGCCTCCTATACGGATTTGTTAGGAGTCTGAATCGGTTTTATTCTAATTATTGTTTATAAAAATATTATTATACAGTTTTTCAAGTCTTTCATCCGATGTTCATAAGACTCGCGCAGTGTGAGTCATTTCGAGTATTTTTCAATACATATACATAATAATAACAGAATGTGTATATTTTCGAAGAAGAATATTATAATGGATGAAATTCACTCCTCCGACAACAAACCAGTTCTCTCTTTTTTACGGACCGAATACACCCTTTTCCCAGTCCCCGTCGCGTTGAATATATTATTATTATTACACATACAAGAAGTATGTAACGCCTGTAACTCTATCGTACAGTCATTTTTCGAGTAAAAATCCCATTAAAGATGAATTTCTATTTTTAAATACAAAATAATTTGAGGAATGCAAATAGTGGCAGATACGCTACCGGAATAACGTTAAATATTTTTTATTATTATTATGCCGTCCTTAGTGTACACACAATCTCCGACTGAGATATCACTATAGATCACTTGATTCGAGGGGTTATATTATTATTTTATTGAATACCTTCGTGTCCATTATCGTCTAATCATTTATAAGATATTACTTTTAATTTTATATTTATTATACTCGTACGTCTTGGGCGAACATATTTTGTTTTTCGTTGGACTACGTCAATCTGCCGTTTTCGTGATTTATTTTATACACTGTAACACCAACAACTCTTTGAGAACTTCTTTAATAATATTAATATCGTGTATACATCGTACACTGGCTGAATATAATATATTTATCACTAATCACTACTCACTACAGAGCCAATGATCAATTTGCTCAATTCTGACACTATTGCTCATATTTTTTTTATAACCATAATAATATTATAATAATTTGAAATGAAACTAAATGTTCAAAATAATACAAAAATAAATCAAAACAGAAATACTGATTTATTCAGTTACACAAGAAAAATAATATATCAACAACTCAAATATTAGATAAATTATTAAAACTCTCAATTTTTTATCAAACTTAAATTAATTACCAAAACATTAAAACTGTGAATGATAATAATAAAATAATAATAGGTACCTACTATTATTTATATTATCATTAAAAGCATACAATTTTGTAAAAGTTTGTATTAAACAAAAAAATGTAAACATGTATATAAATTACACGCGTAACATTAATTATTCAAGATAACGATTTATTAAGTAGTACAATTTTATACAATAATATATCTGAAGAGCTTAAAATCGAATTTTAAAAAATAAATTTGATATAAATTTGAGTTTTTATAATAGAATTATAAATACATAATAAATGTTATTTTTCATTATTTAACACAAAAATAAAATTTAAGGCACTTAAAAAAATGTAATCATTTTTCTTACAATATTTTTAAAAACAAAAACATAACAGAAAAAAACTTGACAATTGTTCTCAAAACTTTAACAGCCTATGTCAATGGTATATAATTTTGAAGTAGGATATATTTTAGTATCTAAAATTTCAATATTACTTGGATTCAATACAAAATAATTATTGCGTAATGTAAACAATTTAATAATGGTAAAGTTTAAATTTACAAAACAATAAAAATAAAAAAATTGTTTGCACAAACTGCCAAAACTCATAAAAATATACCAACAGCGAAAACGCCAACATTATTACTGATGGTTTTTTTATTATCTTTAAGCCATTAGTAATGAAATTTCCCTTTTAAGGACTCATTTGTTGTCACACAAATTTTGTATGAGTCACATTATGCCATAATTCAGTTGCATACAACTGACATTTGTAAAATTATTGATTAGTAAAATTCAAGTGAGATAACGATTTAATAGTGTTAGTAACACACTATCGTTCACCTCATCATATTTCTTATCAGCTTCTTCAGCCAAGAAGCGAGCTTCCTTTAACTGGTTCTCCAAGGCATCCATACGTTCTTCATCGGCCAAACTGCGGTTTTCCAACACCTTACGTGCACTATATAAATCCCAACCAATAAGTTATTCCCTACAAATCTAGACTTTAAATTGTACCTATCAATATAACTACTCAAGGGATTTATAACTCCTATCAAAAACATCTACTTATTTTAATTGCCCTAACCAAATCAGTCAAATTAAAAATACCTATAGTGTCAATGTGGCCACGTCGTGTTTTTGTGCTTATCAGGAATAAAGGACAAGGTTGTAAGATAATTTGAAATAAAAACACAATAAAAAAATACTCAGATGCTATTATTTTACCTCCTCATATTTTTTGTCAGCCTCCTCGGCAATAAGTTTGGCTTGTGCCAATTGAGCTTCGAGAATGGCTACTCGGTCATCCTCCATATTTGTTCGGTTCTCCAATGCTTTTCGGATCCTTTTAATTTACAAACAACAACACATCAAACAGATGCACACACAGCGTTATTGTTTTAGCGGGTAAGTAGTACATAAAAAGATATAATTTTAACTAATATTTTCTACCTATTTGAAAACAAGTTAGTAAGTAGTAGATTATGTAATACATTATTGTTTATGATTTACTTATTTCCAATTAACTAATCAAGAATCTATAATAAAGTGTTGGTTTATGAACTGTAGTTGTCTATGGTGAAATTAGTAACTCATTTGATGCATAAAAGTAGTATAAACTGTAAAATAAACCACCAATATTATAATTTTGAAGAAATAAGTGAATAACAAAAATAATTAATTTTGATAATAACCTCAAAGAAATTGAATTGTTTAAATTTATAAATTTACATAAATCACTGAACACTAACCAAACAAATTTAAATACAGAAAATAAAATAATATGCATAATTTAATCAAATTTCTAAGAATGCGAAGTTTATAAAAAATAAATTTATCCATAGTTGTTAAATATTTATATTAATTCAAACCATAATGTAAGTGTAAAAATCATGCAGAGCTTACTTAATGAGATAAAAATATCTGAGTTTTAAAAATGTCGATTTTTTTTTAATTTTATAAGATTTTATAGTAGATAGGAATTATAGATACAAAGTAATTACAAAGTTATTCATTTTTTATTTAATTTATATAATATTATGCCATTTAATTTTTATCATTATAAAATTTACTAATTTTAAGTTTATAGCTGAAGAAAATTTCTTTGATATTAATATAAAGCATATATTTGATACCAACTGGTTAAAAAAATATAGATATTATTCTGTATTTTAGAATGGAATGCCTGTAATTGTACTCAAATAAATTTGAATTAAATTAGCAATACCCATTGCTAAATAAACAGACATGTCAGCTAGATAATACAAAGCATAAATTTCTGATTTATTTCAGAATAAATATTCTACAAATTTTGAAAAAAATGTTTAAGTATTGAACACAATAATATTTAACATTATCCATTTAATATGATTAGGAACATGCACGATAATAGCAAAAATTAAACTTAGGCTGACATGCCTGTTTATTTACTCATGTTTATACCTAGATGTTTTTGTTAATCTTTATCAATTCTTTATATAAACATTTTAAATTTTAAATACCCAACACAAATAAATATTTAAATGTAAGATGAAAATTTCCGAAGTACCTATATTATAGTATACTTATTTCGAGATTGTATTTAGCAAGTACCTAAATATTTATATAAAGTTTAAAGTCAGAAGAGGATGTATTATATTAATTTTTAAGGGGATTAAAATAGGCAATTCAAACAAAAGTTTAAGAAAAATGATAATCTAACAATTTATTACTTAAATAGGTACACATATTTCAATAACCTACATTTACAAAAAAAAAAAAAAATGATTTCATATTATACTTATGATTTTTAGTTGTTGTATAGTTACAAAATTATAGATAAAAATGTTTTGTACCAATGCTATTCAAAAAATAGTTATTATAAATTGTATAAAAGACCTAGTATACCTAGTATATATTATAATGAAGTTTTAGTAATTTTGATAAGTTCAATAGTTTTCCAGCATTTATGATAAAAATATCATAATATAATAAATAATTATCTTTATTCACACAAAATTTGATTTAGGATTATTACATTTGATTTACATGCACACGACATTCACTAAAGGAAGGTTTTAATAACATTTTTAGGAACTGATGTTAGTTATCATAGTATCATTAGTAATTGAGTACATTAACCATCATAGTTAATACCACAACTTGTAAATTAAATCAGACAAAAAAATAATAATGGATGTATATTGGTAATTTAAACTTACCTACATAAAGACGACGTGACAGTATTTACAACAAGATAATGTAAATATAATGATTTTTAAGTTAAAAATTGATACTATATTTAATGAGCATATTAAAATATCTTTAACTAAACATACCTAACATATAATATTAAAGACAAGTAGTATTTATTCATATTGAATAATTGCATTTATCTACAAGATAATATTATAGTAATTGGTTCTTCATATTCAAAACCTACTTGATATAATTAAAATATAATGTAGAGACTAGTCCCAATAAATGTTTTTTGAGATCAAAATGACAAAATATAGCCTAAGATGAAATCTATTTGAGTTCAAAAATCCTGAAATAGTAATACCTTTGACAAACATTTAACACACACTTACCGTTCAGACTCATCAGCAGCTTGAGATGCCTCGGCCAACTTAGCAGTGGCCGTGGCCAAGCGCTCTTCAGACCTTTCAAGGTCCTCTTCCAGCAATTGGATACGCCTGTTAAGTGCAGCAACTTCACTTTCAGCCTGTAATAAAAAATTAATAATAAATATTTAGCATAAAGCTGTTTAGGTATGAGGGGGGAAATAATTCATAGATTTTTATTTGTTCTATATGGCTATATTTATACAGGATTGCTTCACAAAAAAGTAAACATTATATAAATACAAATATAAATATCCTATTTTATACACATTCAGGTGTAAAATACCAAATTAACAGGAAACCCAACCTAGGCCGTAACTTCCTGAATTCACAGCAGACAAAACTGTCAGTATATTTAACATACATGAAGCCTATTGTTAGGAGGTAAATTATTTCATCACGCCTCATCGTTCCATATATAACCTTGAATGATCAGCTTAATTTTACATACTACGAAACTGTTCAGTTATTAAACTCAAAGTTTGTATGCATTAATACTTGGGTTTAAATTCCCTATATTATATCAGTATTATAAATGTTTAAAGTTTTTTTTAAAATGTCAAATAAATAAACATTAAATTGAATAAAAATTAGGTACAGCTCTTATATTCATTTATTTAACCCAGTGATAAGTAACAATTAAGTATTTATATTATATTGTACCTATTTGATCAATGATATTAAAAACCAGTGATGTGAATTATGGGCAATTTCAAATTATGTGGACTATTAGTTGTACAGTATAGCATTTTTAATTATTACACTAACTCCAATTTCTAGTCCAAACAATAACTGCAACAATCAATAAAATATTCAGATAACGCTTATTTTTTTAACAATTAGATGATTAAAATTTTTTTCCTCTACTAGTTATGAATAAATAGGTTCTATATAGTGAATTGCTAACAATATATTAGATTATTGGTTTCTATACTTTTAATCTTGGTTTCAATAGTTGACTAATGACGGGACTAATGAGTATAAATGTATAATGACTAATGGCTGATTAAATGTCAACAACAAATCTTAATTTTCTCGAAT